>JAOTQJ010000111.1:1336811-1371223 GCA_025642045.1 Solanum sejunctum
AACTTATCCAGCTCGATAACTCTATCGCCTTTATCATTTAAGAGTTTGTGAAAGTACGATTGCCACCTTAGTTTAATAGCAGTGTCGTCCACTAGAACATGAGTAAAGATAAAGGAAAAAGGAAAAGGGGATATATGGCTTAAGTAATGATATTTGTTTTGCAACTTTTCTTTTCCTGTTTTTGGTTTCTTCTTTTTCCCATTGTAAGGTTTGGTTGGTGGAGTGGAGGTAGTTTATCTGGAGTTCCTTTGAAGGGACAGTGTAGTTTCTTTTGTTTGATTTCCACTTTGAGTGTTTGATTAAAGTTTACATATACTTCATGAATCTTTATTTGTCTTTTGCATATGTACATATATTAGAATTTCTTTCTCAGCCACGGAATCCTCTGAACGATTTCATGTGTTGTGGGTCAGGTGTCCTTTTGTTCTAGATTTTGCTGCTGAGAGGAAATTGATATGCAGACACCAAAAGGAAGGTATATTTTTCTTTTTGTTTCATTTGTGTTGTATATTGCCTTTCTACCTTTCCAACGTAAGATTAAGGTCTACGTAACCCCACTTGTGGAATTACACGGAGTATGTTGTTGTATTCAAACACCTTGCATTTTTAAAGAAACTCTTATTTCCTCCTCCTCATGAGACCAGAACATTGGTTTGTTTGTCATTCTGTAAATGTAGATAAATTGGTCAGTTCAAGAGTGTTACAACTAAATAATCCATCAAGTCCAGTACTCGGATTAAATTATTGCCTTCTAGTTTTTTAGTGCATTCCTTATTAGTTGCTCTTTTTGTTTCCTTTCTTTTCCTTTTCTTTTTCATATCTAGTTTATTCTGCTTATGGGTTTTTGAGACGAGGATTCCCAATAAACAACCTCTCATTTTACCTCTCCAGACTCCACTTGTGGGATTCCACTGGGTATGTTGTTTGTTAGTTTTTAGTGCAATGATTCACTAAGTTGGAAGAAGTTGTTCGTCTAGAATTTAGTGGTCCTTTAAGCAAGAGTTGATGGGGTTAACTTACTGAAGAAATTATTCTTGAAATGCTCACAACGTACTGTACATGCTATCGAGGTTGAAGATTGGCAGATCTACTTTTTTCTGTTTGGGGAAAGAAATTATGTGATGTTGCCTTGCAAGAAGGAACTTAAAGCATTACGGTGGGCGATTATCTTAAGAAATGACATACTTAAACTTCTGTAACATATTGGTACTTATCTGTGAGCCTGTAGTAGTCCATGTCTTTTGTGAACTAACTTGTTCTTCTTCTCCCATGTTGCTGAAGGACGGTTACTGTGGAGGTGCCTCAAAGAACAACTGCCGCTACACTAAAGACAACCCGAAAACTCAAGACTCCAGGTTCAGATGATGATACTATTTCATCTCCAAATCCAGCCAACAGGACACCTAAAGATAGGAGTCCAAAAGTTGTTTGTCGCCGGTCACCAAGGAGTCCAGTGGTAGAGGTGCTTGAGTAATGTTATGTGTTGAAGTTTGGATTTTGAAAACTTTTTGAATGGCTTTTGTGACTAGTCTTGGAATGTCAAAAACTGTTGTCAGTCACGAAACCGTCTTGTGCAGTTACATTGTCCCTCCGTATTGTTGATAATACTTCCTATTTATATTTGTTTGTCTAATTTTGACTTGGCATGGAGTTTAAGAAAGTAAATAAGACTTCTGAATCTTATGATCTTAGACTAAAGACATGTAGAATGTACCAACGTATCCTTTAATCTTTGTCATAAATATGTCATGTGGAAAGTTAGAATTAAAAAGTTGCTAGACGTGGGGAAGAACATATTTACTAGTTATATCATCCTCAATTTTTGATATGAACTAAAAAGGAAAGTGAGGATCAGAGTTGCATACATTAAACAAAGTCCCTTGCTTATCTGACTTTGTAGTTGAAGGCACTCGTCATACATTATTCTAACGCTCTTACTTGACAACGCAGAAGAAGCGTCCTGGCAAAGCATCTGACTTGGAATCACAGCTTGCTCAACTTCAAGACGAGCTAAAGAAGGTGAAGGACCAGCTCAGTTCTACTGAATCATTGAAGAAAAAGGCTCAACAGGAAGCTGATGAAGCTAAAAAACAGCTTTCAGTCATGTCAGAAAAGCTCGAGGACTCTAAGAAGCAGCTGCTTGATCTATCGGATTCAGAAGAAGCTCGTCTGCTGGAGTTGCGCAAGATATCACAGGATCGAGACCGAGCATGGCAATCTGAGCTTGAGGCTATCCAGAAGCAGCATGAATTGGACACTGCTGCTTTGGCCTCTGCCATGAATGAAATTCAGAAACTTAAAGTTCAGCTGGACCGCGTGGCTGATTGTGAAGCCACCCAAGCTCATCATGCTGAGTCAGCTTATGCCGAGATACAAAGCTTAAGGATTGAACTTACAAAGACCCTTACATTGGTTGATAAGCTGAGAAACCAGCTTAAAGATAGCAAGGCATCTGAGGCTTGTTCATTGGAAGAAGTGAGCAAAGCTCAAATGCAGCTGGAAGTGGCCAAGATGACCGAGGATACTCTACGTTCTGAAGGTCTGAAAGCAATGGAGGCTTGCAGGACCTTGTCTTTGGAGTTGAAAAAATCAAAAGATCGAGTAGCTTCATTGGAGGAACTTGTCTGCAAACTCCAGTCTAGCGCAGTAGACTCTTCAGGAAGTTCTGTCGCTGGAGAAGGAAACAGCTTTAACATAGAAGCTGATAAACTAAAAATTGAGCTGAGTACCATCCAAGTTGAGGTGAGTCAACTCAGAGCTGCTTTGGAGGATTCCGAGAGAAAGTATCAAGAAGAATACATCCACAGCACCTTGCAGATACGAAGTGCTCATGAGCTGGTGGAGCGCACAAACTTGGAATCAATTCAGAGGGAGGCTGAATGGGAGGCAAAACTAAATGAAGCAAAATCAGAAGTGGAAGAGTTGAAAGAAAAACTAATGAACGGAGAAGCTCAACTTGTAGATATTCGGGATGAGAATAACGGGCTTAGTCTGCAGGTAGAGCAAATGCAGTCAGCTGATAAAGAGTTTGAATTAACTGCTCAACTGAAGAAATCAGAGTCTATTTTGGGAGATCTGAGAGCAAATTTATTAGACAAAGAGACAGAGTTGCAGACTCTTATGGAGGAGAATGAGCAGTTGAAATTGGAAATCAGTAAGAGAGAATCAGCGAGTGCCAAAGTTAGCGATGAGGCACTTGCATTAGTAGAAGAAGCGAAAAATGCTGAAAGAGAGGCCCTGATAAAGCTGGGAGATTTGACTGAGGAAGCAGATAAAAGCAGCAGAAAGATAGCACGTGTTACTGAGGATTTGAATGCAGCACAGGCTGCAAACTCGGAGATTGAAACCGAGCTAAGGAGGTTAAAAGTGCAATGTGATCAATGGAGAAAGGCTGCTGAAGCAGCTGCATCTATGCTTTCAACTGAAAATAACGGGAAATATGTTGAGAGAACAGGTTCTTTAGACTACCACACTATCGGTGGAAAGCTTGGTTCTCCACTCGTGGACGACTTGGATGATGACTCACCAAAGAAGAAGAATAGCATGTTGAAGAAAATCGGGTTTTTATTGAAAAAGAGCCAGAAGTAAAGAATGTGCTATCGTGCAGGTTCCATTTCTCCAGTAATCTTGATCATGTAAACGTTTTTCAGCATTTGTCAGTAAAATCTACTAAGTTTCCTTCCCAGGACTTGCCGAGCTGATGCCTTCATGGAATTAATCGTTTTCTTGGATTTTTGTATAGCTGTTTGGAAATTGATGAACCTTGTATGTTCTTACCTGCCTTTACTGGAAGTTTTTTAGGAAAATAGTGAGAGCTCTTTCTCTTGCAAGTGTAATGAAAGATATGACAGATGATTAATGGTAGAAAATGTACTGTTGCTTCAGAATTTTCATGTCAAAGATGGCATTTTGATCAATCTTTATTGTGTCTGTGAAGAGTTTCACATTGGTCCGTTAACGGATGAGTGATCTCTTTAGTATGATTTAGTCAATCCTCACATTTTGAACTAACATTTTGAATTTAGTTTTTGGAGGTTGAATTAGACTCAATATTCATTTCTTAACATGATATTAGAGCTCTTTTTTGATATTCGGGTCTTCATATTAAATTGTTTACGCACCCTATGTCCAATACTAGGGTAAAGAGTCTCGCATTGGTCTTTTAAGGGATGAATGATCTCTTTAATGTGACCTGGACAATTCTTGTTGTTGAGCTAATTTTAGGTTAAGTTCAACTCATAGTTTAATTTTTTTTTTAAAAAAAAAGAGTAAAAACACATTTAAAGTATTTTGATTTTGGAGTTTCTTATCTAAATTATTGTGCATATGAGTTTTCTAAATGAATTATCACCAAACTAAACTTATGCTTTGCAAATTTCTTTAGTCTCACGATTTTCTTTTTGATTGTTAGAGACATTTTCGGTTATTTCTTTTTTACTTGAAGCTTTGAATAATAAAAATTAAAGTTCGATAACCGATTAACTTTTTATCAATTGATAAGCTCAAACAGATATTGCTTCAATCTCCGCCTTCGATGACACATCCAAATGTGCCCAAGAATATTATAAGATTCGTCATACAAATATATCTGTTAAGAATGAGCGCCTCAAGTGCAATACATGGGCTAATTACTTCGAGTGGGAGGCCACTCTCGACTCAGACTGTCGTTTCTTTGGACATAGAATATAAAAATGTTGATGAGGTATCAAAATATTTTGTTATTGTTATTGTATAGTATAAGTAGATGTTAGCTTTGAAGCAGCCCTTGTTTATTAGTGTTGATTAAGCCATATCGAACCTTATTTTTTGATAATCATGTGACTAAGTAAAATCACAGATACTATACTACTTAAAATGTTATATATATTAAAAGAAATGAACAAAAAATAAAAAATTCATAATCTATTTTATTAATTCAAATCTCTAGTCTAGAAAAAAAAGATTTTTCATAAATTGGAATTCTAAAATATTGGACACTTATGAATTCTCATGTGGAACAAAATATTGGACATTTAGGGCTGAGTTTCTTTTGGTGATGTTGTAGTAGTATATTAACAAATTTAAATTAGCATAGAAACATTCAATTTTGACATTTATGTTTAAGTTTTTACATTGGATAAGTCTTTATAAATTTGTATGTATAAGTATAATTTAATATCATATATTTTAGGAACTAATATATGTATAATTATAATTTGATATGATATATTTTAGGAGCTAATAACATTTTAGGCTGAATTTGGAAGAAGTAAAGTTTTAACGTATAATTTAATATCATATGTTTTAAGTTTTTACGTAGATTAAACCTTTTTAAATTTAAAAGGTAATATTCATATTTATCTCTTGTCGTTATTCTTACATCAGACACCCTAAAATGTATGCTTGATCAAGTATATAATAAGACGCGATGAGAAAGAAATTTGGTCCTTTGTCGACATAAACAAGAATAACTAAAACAAGTATTTTCTCTTTTATTCTCAGATAATTTTTCTTGGTGTCAGAGAAAAACTAAAAGAGTATGTCGACTTTTTATAATTTTAGAAGATTTAAATTCAATAGATATAGTCCGAAAATAGTTATCGTTATGAAATTTTAAGTTTCACAAATAAAGTTTCATAATATAATAAGAACTATTTTCAATTACATGACTGAAGCGTGATTACCTCACACTATGAAAGGCCTGAAAACTCTAGACAAAAATGAAGCCCATTGGGCTGAGTTTCTGAAGGCCCAGAAGGATGCATCAGCAACCATTACGGCCCATTATAGCTCCAAATTATAATTTTTTTGCATCCTCTTCACCACTCCTATTTTTTTTTTAATTTTCTTTATGAAAAATTACTTAATTACATAAATATTTCTATCATTTTTATTAATTTACATATTATTTCACTAATTAATAATTTTACATCAGATTTCAAGTTAAATACACCGAGATACATGTCTTTTACTGCCAAATGCGCTGAAATAAGGAGAAGCGAGCGGGAACGAGAGGAAGGAGAGCGATATGTATCTAAGATAGATACGAATTACAATAGATACATATATCTAAAATACCATATACACGAGCGAAATATGAGGGTGCCTAGTGAGATAGGAGGGAGACAAATGTATATCTTAATTTCTAAAATAATTATTTCAAATTATTTGTCATTTAAAAGTTCAGATTAAAATTAGTTAATTTTTTTTACATGTAACTCGTAGTTGTAATTGTTTTTTTAAGAGCACAAATACATTAATTATAAGGGTGATGTTATGATTGTTCAAATATCATCATCAACATCAACATCAACATACTTCAGTGCCTCGAAAGGCTCCCGCTCATTGCGGGGTGAAGGGGGGTCAGATATACGCAACCTAACTCCTATGTTTAAAAACATACAGGGGTTGTTTCCAGATGACCCATGAGGAGCGTCAAAAGTTGCATTGACTAACTGCTACTTCACAAATGAAAAAAATGCAGACAGTTTAAAGAACCATTTTGCTTTATTCCATCATACTCCAAAACCAAAAAATAGTCAATCTTTGACTCCGTCCGAGATTGATGGTCAAAATATCAATGAAGGTAAAATAATTAGATATTCTAATAGTGGTTTTTTTTAAAAAGATAGTTTTGGGGGTAGTCTTTATATTTAATTTTTTAAAAATAAATTGATACATTGAAAAAGATTTAATTAATTGTACTAATTCGAATAAATCTAACTCATTAGAATCCATAAATTTCCTTTTGTAGATTAAGTTAGGTTATGTAAATGGTTATAAAATCATCATAATTGAAGATAAAAAAGGTAATATTAACAAGGTAAAGTAATTTCCCAATCTAAACTTTATTTACACCTTATAAGTTCTCAAATCTCTATATTATAAAGTACTGAAAAAATAATATCAAATTGAATATTTTTCTTGATTTGGATCATTAATATTGAGATTTTCTTACCCTTTTAAATTTCAGTATACATTAGGGATCATTTCCAATACCAAAAAGACACATTAAAAAAAATGGCTTAAAAATGTCTTTTAATGACATCTCTAGCACTTCTTGTTTGTCATCCAAATTCTACCATTAGATGCTTCAAGCCAAAGCCAAGTTCAACTAAATCTCCCAAAAAGAAAAAAATCCACTTGAAGACAAAGGGGTTTCAAAATCAAGAAAAGGGGTAGTGTTTACCTCTTGTACCAACATTTGTGACTCTCCAAGACTAAACGTGCACAACCCGCTTAAGCTGTTAGACGAGATTGTTGAAAGAAATTCTTCAAAAACCATAGTGAAAGATATTTTTCAATTCGAATGGAAGCATGAAGTAGAATACAAAATTGAAAAAATCTTGAAAGTGAACCATAGTGAAAAGACTATTGACAATTTCGAAGAATGCAAGAAGATGGCGATGAATTCAAGATCCATGAGAAGTTTGAGTAAGAAAAAAAGTAGAGAGAGTTTTTTACCATAGTGCAATGATTACTTGTTCGTTAGGCCTTGACAAGTCGACAAGAATTTGTAGCCAGAAAACATGTGATATATGCAAAATCATAGGCCAAAATCATGGAATTCATGAGCAAAGTAATTTGATTGAATCATTTTCTACTAGTTGTTGGAGTGCACATAGAAAAACTATGAAGCAATTTGGAGATGGAGTTTCAAAGAAAGCTATTATAGTTTCAAGAGTGATTGCAAAATGCAAAGAAGATAAGAAAGGAGAAGTAAATATTTTGAATCCAAGGGCTATGTTACCTTGCTTTGTTATCATATATAGTTTATCTTAATATAGAATGAAAGTATGTTATAATTAGTGCATCAAACTTCTTTGTTTTAGAACTAAGAAAGTAGTTTATTTGTTCTTTTCTTTCCATAGAGATGACTTTATGCAATTAAGTACGTGGATGTTCAACTGTAAGAGTCAAATGTGTAACACACATATAACTAAGTACATATCGTGTAGATTCAAAATTTTGAGTTTAATAATTTTATAAACTATTGTCATTCATCCCTTTTGCAAACCCGTGCAGAATAAAAGCCAAATCCGTACAGAATGAGAGCTTTAGTGCACTAAATTATATTTTTTATATGAAAATCATAATTCATATTTATAGGGTATAGTTTAAAATCAGTAGTAAAAGCAGCAATGAATTTAAAATGGAGCTCAAAAGGAAGAGCTTTGAGTTGGAGTGTAAAATCAATATGATAATATAAAATATGTTTAATAGTATACAACATATAAATAAAAATATCACTAGAATGTGAGTATTTTTCAAGAGACATTGGTAAGCATCACAACTCTAGATACTCGACAATCTCCTTTTCTTTACGACCATCTTTTGTATCTAGTATATGTAGCAGCATTTCTAGTTGTGTATCTTATTATATACACATACATATGTATGTGTGTATATATATATATATTGATTGTGTGCTTAGATCTATCATAGCTCTGTATAGTTGACTTTCAGGTTCTCAATAGATTGTGTTGGTTTATTTAGTTATGTTTAGGATATTTATGACTGGTGACTCTGGACAGGTATCCTGGAGTTGGGTATCAGGCTTAGGGGGGGATTTAACATGCACCATCATGACCAGATTTGGGTCCTGAAATATGATATAAGAGCTTAAGATTCACTAATCTCATCTATACAGAGCTATCGTCTAGTAGAGTCTAGGGGGTGAATACGAAGAAGTTTGTAGCTTATCTCTTGGAAGCTACGGGATGTTTAAGAAACTTTCGATATTGTTAATTCCTGTTATGCGATATTGTCAAAGGTCTATCGATTTCTTGAAATCAGATTTAGTTCGTTCTTTCACAAATATGCTGCCTAGAGGTTAGACAGGTCAGGGTAGCGCACTTAATGAGCTTTTGAATTTATTTTTTTAAAGAGAAATCTTTAAAATTGTATATACACTTCCAAAAAGTATTGATTGGAGAAACAAAATGAGCAAAATTTCAATTAATTTACTTTAATCTATTAAGTGAATAAATAATTTGAGACATGTATTTAATACGACGACAAACTAATAAAATGCATAAGTAGTAGTGCACTCAAGCCCCCGGGAAGAAATTAGAATATTTTCATCCTTAATTCTTGTTGAAATCAGAAGTTTTCGTATTTATTTCCTCTTTGCAATAATAGTTATTTAGTATTATTTTGACATATATATTAAAAAATAATAAATAATAGAAATAATATTACTATATTTTCCTTTGAATATATTAAATAGAAATATATTAGGTATTGAGTAATATTTAATAATAAAAGTAAAATAGATATAAAAATATAACTTATCTCTTAATTTTTCAAATTGGACAAATATTATTGAAAGTCTTTTTAAGTACTGGTGGCCAAGGCCATGCATTGCATTGGCTTAATATATGCTATTTTTCTTTCTTAAATTATGTGATCTAGATAAAATTTAAAGAGTCTAATTTTAATATATTTTTTTATTTTTTTAAAATTAATTTAAATTTATAATATTTTAAAGTAATTTTCAAAATAATACACATTACTCATAAGTTCTAATTTCTGTTGCACATATAAAATTCTGAGAGTCAATCAAAATTTATATTTATTTTTAAAAATAATTTAAATTATTCAGAGTTAAAGCCGTTAAAAAAAAGACTTATTATGGGCAATACCAAGCAACTGAAGCAGACACCTAAATTAGCAGTTGCTTTTAAGGAAAATGATTTATTACATGTAATGCTGTAATTTCATAGTTGAAGTATATAATAAAATAATTAAATAATAATTAATACAAATGACATAATAAAATTAAGTAGACACATTGATAGTAATCGTAAAATTAAGCAGGCACAAGAAAATAATTTATTACGAATAGTATTGTAATTTCATAGTTAAAATAGATGAAGAGATAATTAAATAATAATTAATAAAAATAATATAGTAAAATTAAACAGATATATTATAATCATCTACTTATAATCAAACAGTTGAACCAAACGTGACAATCTCGGAGGAGAGAAACGTGCCCTTATAGGAAAGCAAATTGTAACCGACCTTCGACAGAAAAGTTCCCGTAAATATTGCTTTTGGCCAAAGAAATACAAATGAAACCAACTCTATAAATTCTCAGGAAACCTTACCGTCACATCTAAAAAAAACCCAGGCATGGAGCAAAAAGAGGGGTACCGTTTCTATCCAACTGATTCAGAAATACTTAAGTTTTTATTACGATTTGTGGCGAAGCAAGAGATGCATGATGCTGGATTTATCACCACCAACATAGATGTCTATGGTGAACAAGAGCCATGGGAGATTTACAATCAGGGAGTACCCTCTGGAGGATTAGATGATGACTATGACAGTAGTTATAGGTACTTCGTCACAAAGAAAAGCAACAGGATTGATCATGGCTGCTTTTGGAAACAACAAGACGAGGGAAAACTAGTTCACTATACTATGCACAATTCATCGTCAACAATTGTTATTGGACACAAGAAAAAGATGCATTACGAGCATGAAGATGGACATTGGATCATGAAGGAGTATCAACTTTCTATGGTTATTCTTCTTAAGTTCGAGGAGGACCGTAGAGATTTTGTCCTGTGTGCCATCAAGAAGGACACTTGTTCTTCAGAATGATGTATGAGCTTTATTCAACTGTTGTGCTTCTCCATATAGAAACAATGTGATCATCTCTAGTAGAAACGTTTACCTGGCTATTATAGCAAAATGTTTTATGGAAATTGATTGCCATAGACAGTTAGATTTTTCATACGGGAACTGCAGTCCGCTGTTACAAACTAATTCATAAGAATGAGTGTTATGCAAAATACTGTCAGCATTCATAATTGGAGAAAAATGGAAAGCTCAAATTTGTTCCCTAATTTCTTAATTTTGCCCTTCGTTACACTTTTGGTCCATTTATACCCTTCACGTTTAGCTTATTGTCTCATATGTGCCCTCACCATTAACGTAGCTCCAACATGAATTTGATGGATACACGTCTAAATGCTTTGAGAAAAAGCCCAATTGGTTGAAAAATTACCGCTCAGGTTGGAGCTCCAGTAGAGGTCAACAGAATTGTAAGGATTTGTCCTCTGCAGGGGAAATATAAAACCGAAAGACAACTTTGCTCCATTTGGTTTGTACATAAGCAAATTTGACTATTTTCGCAATTTTTATTTTAGACGAAGCAGTGCATTTTATCATAGAAGATCTACTAAAGTACCAAAGGCTCCCAAGCTTGGGACATCCCGGTCCCACTCTTAAAGAGTGTTAGTGCATCACGCTGTTAACAGCTACAGATGGGATCTATATCCATTTATTTGCTCTTCCTCAATTTTGCAGGTTAACCATATTCTTTCAGCAATAAAGAAGAAAAGGCCTATGGATACTATCATTCTTTCATTAGTTACCTAGTCAATCGATATTTCGCCTCTGAGGAGGTCCACCAACTTAAGGTTGCATAGTAAGTAATGACTGGAGAAACAATATTATGATCTCGTTGTTTAACATCTACACATCAACAGTTCTCAAATTGATGCATTGGTAAATACAGAGGTAAGAAGACAAGTAGAAACCTCATGAAAAAATCACAGCGAATCTAAGCTTAAGTTACATTAGGCCAATTTTACAGAGAATTTGAGAGAACAGAGACATACCTCTAATTTTCAATAGAAGATTGGATTTTTCTCAACCATCCAATTGCTTTATTCTATCCTTATTCATCATAAATTGATGAAGGAATGTCGAAAGTTCATCATTTATCCCTCCTGCCTTTAGGAATTCATTTAGGCCATCTCGGAAGCCACAGTTCAAATCCCTGAAAATATAACAAAACAAGTATCAAAAAGTCAGGAGCAAACAACAACATGCACAGTGTAGTACTACAAGTGGGTTCTGAGGAGAGTAGAGACCGAGTGTATGCAAACTTACGCCTACCTTGGAAGGTAAAGAGGTTGTTTACAATGGAACCTTGGCTCAAATAAAAGCATTTCAAAGCAGGTCAAAAAAAGAAACAGCAGGAGGGTAGAAGTCACAGTAAAATACTATAGGAAGCATGTCTAAGCATTCTACAAAAAAGGAAAACTATAAAAAAAATGATAAGATAATCGAAGTGCAAAAAACAACAGATAGTACCAAACATCAAAGGACAAGAAACTACAGGAGTAATACTACAATTACTAGTATGGAACAACAAAAACTGCAATGAAATTAACCTACATAAGACAATTTATCAAAATGAAGTTCTACTATTAATTTCGCTAGATTATGAGTAGACTATATCCAGAGGAAAGTGTTAACGTTTTGATGTTCAGCATATTTCACATTTTTACACTAGAACAGCTGCCCAGAGTAACTTTTCAAACAATTTGTCACTCCCTATTTTATTTTATTCTCTAAAGAAGAGTATAGCATGCTACCAGGATGATCTGATTCATGACTGCTGATCACTGTCCTCAAACATGAAACTGGTTATGTTTAAGGCCATGCGGGCAGAAACAAAGATAGAAGAGAAAAACATCCAGCTCCCTTTTAATCCTCTTATTTTGGGGATTCCTACACCCTAAATGGGTGAAATAGATAAGTATAATGTATACACAATATAATAAAGTAAGAAGATGACTCGTGCTTAACATTGGGCCCCATATAAGGCTGAGCTTGAGAACCATCGCTTCTGAGTAAGTAAACTTTCTGAATTTCCAAGGAATTTAGCCAGGATGAACAAACGAACTCCAAGAACTCACTATCTTCACCCTTCCATATGTCAACTAGCACACTTATGTGAAGCCGCACATCTTCCCCTAAATTCTCATCATTTGCGTTTGGAACAGTAATTGCTCCATCAATCATCGTTGCCTCGATTTTGATATGCTCATCCTTGCCGAATTTTCTCCTCAAGGTAATCCACTGCTCGCCTGGCCAATCTTCCACCATAAATGTGTTGAACTTTGTATCAGGCTGGTGAAAGCAAACATTAAACGTGAGAAACAACAGGGATGCAAATATCACCATTGAAATTGAACATTTAGAAAGACTTTGAAGTAATAATAGAGCTACATTACAGTTTCGTATCTAAATTGCAGAAAGACAAGTAAGCTAATTAGAGATTTTTATACCATAAATACACTGCAGAATAACAAAGAAAATTGGTTGACAAGGAATAAACTATTCTCTTGTTGTCCTTATTTTTTATCTATGGATGGAATAAACAGAAACTAGAATTTGCAGTCTGTTGATACTGAAAGAACTGCTCTGCTTTCGTGATAAACAATTCAACTGAATTAGCAGCCAAGTACCATAGAAAATTCTTGTTGGTTATAAGAATTTATTTCTCCTAAAAGGATAGTGATCTGTTTCCACATTGTCATTACATACATCCAAGCACATGGATGAATGAAACAGCTTAGACACATTGAAGATATGAGACAGTCTGAAGACATTCCATCACATAAATAGACAAGCTTATTGAACCAAAAGCACACCAATCTAAAGATAAACCTACCTCTAGTGACCAAGTGATAAAACCAACAGGCTTAGTTCTGAGGATGTTAATATAGGCGACTAGTCCCTGAATTGATCATACAGCTCCATTTACGTTTTAGCGTCCTCCAAACTTTCTAATGGCGTAAACTTAAGTTTATGGATTGCAAATAGGGAGAGGTATTCAGAAAATCATTACCTATTGTCTCCCAAGATATCCACAAAAGAAAGAAAAAAATATGATATATGTTTCTAGTATTTCCTTGGCCTACATAAGGCTGAGATATATTCCTCATCAACCCCTAAAGATCTGCACGTCATCTTTAACCATCTCATGACACTAGAGGTTCAAGCAAACCAAACTAACTTACCAGGTCGACGTAGAGTGGATTAATTCAACTTCTTCATGACAACACCACATAGTAAAGCTCAATTCGGACCAAGTACAGTTTCAAATTGTCCTTAAGCCCTAAAAAACAGCTTGGTTGACCCTATCGAGTGTACCACAATATCCTACATTTTTTTGGTAGTACTTGATACTGAATATACAATGGTGATATATGACCCCAAAAAATGGATGTTCTATTGCAGTAGTAGCATTCTGAAGCCTAGTTCATCCCAAATTAGTCGGATTCAGACCAATACCACTCATCTACCCAATAATTCGTCTTGAAAAAAGTTAAAAATCCTTTAAATTTCACACTAATCTCCAAATTCTACTACAATCTCCAGCCAAACTTAAACACCTGATGTAATGTAAATGTTCCCAAACAAAAGTATTGCATAACTAAGCCGGAGCAGTCATAAATACAGTAGACAGGGGAAAATTCATCGTCAAGTAGGTCGGTTGAAGGTTTACCGAATGAGGAGGGGCGTAATCCAACTGATACTCCAAGTATTCTGAGTATGTTCGATTCAAACCGTGTCTTTTGGATTGCCTGAGATGTGTGCTTCCTGAAAAATTGGAATATGTGGTTGCTGCAACGGAGAGAGGATTGTTGGCGATGAGAATATAGAAAGTCACGAGATGAGATAAGTGATCTACGAAGAAATGCCGCCATGAACACAAGAGGACTCGTAACTGAAATTTTGAAGGCAAGCAATTGGCCTGATGGGTCAAATTAGAATCAATTATAATGGGTATGAGCGGGTCAAAATCTAATTTAATTTAATTTTTATTGAGTTTTATTTATTTTATTTATTATTTTTTAATATTTTAATATTTAATTAAATTATATTTTTTTAATTTTGACTATATAACAACAATAACATACCTAGTAATATCCCATAAGTAGGGTCTGGGAAGGATAGATTGTATGCAGATCTTAGCGCTAGAGGTTGTTTCCTAAAACTTTTAGCTCAAAACTCATAAGTAGAAAGACTAGATATGACGAAATGAAATGTAAGTTAAGGGAATAACGGGTACGACTAATAATGAATAGCACATGACAGTAAGTAACAATGATAAAACTAACACATATACACCAAATAATGCAAAGAACAACAACAGCATACCTAGTAGAATCCCACAATAATAGTAAAGATAATGCAAAGAAAAGAAACAATAATAGTAAAAATAATACAAATGCTAATAATAATAAGAAGAAGAAGACGAAGGAGAAGAATAGGAAGAATAACTTAGCCTGCTACTCTAATTTGCGATCTCTATTCATTTCTATCTAAGGTTATGTCCTCAGTGAGGTCGAGTTTCATCATGTCCTGTCTAATCACCTTCCCTCAGTACTTCTTCAGTCTACCTCTACCCATCCGAGTAGCTCCCACAATCAACTTCCGAGTTGAATATCAATCTAATTTTAATAAGTTAAGCTAATAAATGAAATTATTAATCCATTCAAATTTCAAGAATTCAACGAGTTGGATTTAATTTTATCACTTTTAATCATAATTAGAAGTTGTTCATAATTAATATTTTTTCAAGAGCATGTGAAAAAAATCACAATAGATAATTTGATATAAAATAAGTATTATCATAATTGATTGCGCATTATTGTATTGAATTAACTAGGTGCGTGACAAAGAATTGAATACACAATAATTAGATATTCCAATCGTGGGGTTTTTTTTCGGGGGGGGGGGGGGGTAATTTGGGGCTAGTCTTTATATTTATTTTTGTAAAAAAATAAATTAGTATTCAAAAGTTTTAATTAATTGTACTAATTCGAATAAATCTAACTCATTAGAATCCATAAGTTTCCTTTTGTAATGGTTATAAAATCATAGTAATTGAAGATAAAAAAGGAATATTAACAAGGTAAAAATCATTTCCAAATATAAACTTTATTTACACCTTATAAGTTCTCAAATCTCTATATTATAAAGTGCTAAAAAAAATAAGTATCAAGTTGAATATTTTTCTTGATTTTGATCATTAATATTGAGATTTTCTTAGCCCTTTTAAATTTTAGTGTACATTAGGCATCATTCCCAATACCAAAAAGACACATTTAAAAAAATGGCTGAAAAATGTCTCTTAATGACATCTCTAGCAATTCTTGTTTGTCATCCAAGTTCTACCATTAGATGTTTCAAGCCAAAGCCAAGTTCAACTAAATCTCCCAAAAAAGCAAAAAATCCACTTGAAGACAAAGGGATTTCAAAATCAAGAAAAGGGGTAGTGTTTAACTCTTGTACCAACATTTGTGACTGTCCGAGACTGAACGTACACAAACCGTTTAAGCTATTAGACGAGATTGTTGAAGGGAATCCTTTGAAAATGATAGTGGAAAATATTTTTCGATTCGAATGGAAGCATGAAGTAGGATACAAAATTGAAAAAATCTTGAAAGTGAACCATACTGAAAATGTTATTGAAAACTTCGAAGAATGCAAGAAGATGATGATGAATTCAAGATCCACGAGAAGTTTGAGTAAGAAAAAAGTAGAAAGAGTTTTTTACCATGGTGCAATGATTACTTGTTCGTTAGGCCTTGACAAGTCGACAAGAATTTGTAGCAAGAAAACATGTGATGTATGCAAAATCATAGGCCAAAATCATGGAATTCATGAGCGAAGTAAATTGATTGAATCATTTTCTACTAGTTGTTGGAATGCACATAGAAAAATTATGAAGCAATTTGGAGATGGAGTTTCAAAGAAAGCTATTATAGTTTCAAGAGTTATTGCAAAATGCAAAGAAGATAACAAGGGAGAAGTAAATATTTTGAATCCAAGGGCTATGTTACCTTGCTTTGTCATCATATATAGTTTATCTTAATATAGAATGAAAGTATGTTTTAATTAGTGCATCAATCTTCTTTGTTTTAGCATTAAGAAATTAGTTTCTTTGTTCTTTTCCTTCCATAGAGATGACTTCATGCAATTAAGTGTATGGATCTTCAATTCTAAGAGTCAATGTGTAACACATAAGATATCGATAGGGCAGATTCAGAATTTTGAATTTGTGCAAAATGAGAGCCAAATCCGTGTAGAATGAGAGATTTAGTGCACTGAACTATCTTTTTATATGAATATCATAATCTGTATTTATAAGTTAGTTGTTTAAAATGAGTAATAGAAGAAACAATAAAGTTAAGATGGAGCTCAAAAGGAAGAGCTTTGAGTTTTGAGTGTTCAAAGATTCTATGCTGAAACACGAAAATACGTGAGCACTTTTGCCAGAACAAAATCACACCAGCATTTAGCTTTAATGCAAGTTAATAACAACAATATTACCTCAATACCTCAAAGGCTCCCGCCCATTGCGTGGTAAGAGAATGTCAAATGTATGCAGTCTGACCCCTATGTTTAAAAATATAAGGCAACTGTTTTTGAATAACTCATGATGAGCGTTGAAAGTTACATTGACTAACTGCTACTTCACAATTGAAAAAACTGCAGACAGTTTAAAGAATCATTTTGCTTTATTCCATCGTACCCTAAAGCAAAAAAATAATAAATCTTGACTCCATTCGAAATTGATGAAAAAATGCAAGTAAATAAGTCCTTCAATAATCGAGTACATTATTATTTTTCAACAAGAATTTTGCAGTAAATTGCCTTGACAAGTACGATTCGGATTTCCAACTCAATTATTTTATACTAAATATGTAGAAGCTTTCTCCAAGAAAACTTTAAGGTCCTTTCTTTTAACAGTAAAATCAATACGATAAATATCTCTTGCTAAATAAAAGTTAACTGTACAACTTTAAACAACACGAGGAATATTCCAATTAGCAAAATATCGGAAACAACATCTCTACCTTCACAGGGTAAGGTGCAATTGCGTACACACTACCCTCTTCGACCCAACTTGTGAGATTTACAGTGTGTTACTAGTTGTTGAATTTCGGTTACTGCAACTGATATGCTCCTTGACCAGTGTCCCCATAAAAAATATATAACAGTTGCATCAATTCTTCGTTCAATTCTATTACAGTATTCGAATTGCAAAACTAATTACCCCCTTAGATGCCACCTTTGTTCTCTTACTGTAAGCCCAACATCGCCTTTCTTTTGATTGACCTGGCTGAACGAATGAAAAGTAGACCAATTGATCTTCCAAGCTATAATACATCTATTGAAATCATTCTTCATCTGTAAGATGATACAGCAAAAGGGATGTTTAGTTATACCCACAGCTTATGGGAACATTTTTAGATGTGCAGTCGCGAATAAAGTCACTCCCACCTGAAATGCCAAGAAATTTCCCATATGATGAATATCCGCGTTCACAATTTCATGTAGTCATGTTTCTTGAAATGAGCTTGTCTCCAAGCAATGTAACTTTCCAGCAATCCACTTGTAGCATAAACACAGAAAGCTTTTTTGGTACAACTGCAATTCAAATAAGCAACAAGATGAGAAAAGGCAGTAAAAAATTCTTATTAACAAGAACTGGTCTTCTGCATTCTTTCACCATCCCCTTCTCTTCTCTTGGAACAAATTGATAAGGGAAAGAAAAGCTATGTTGTTCGGACTCATCAAAATGTCGCCTAATGCATGTCAGATCCAACATGAGCTGCAGTATTTTTGAAGAGTCCGAGCAACATAGAAGAGACGTAGTTTTTCCAAATTACAAACAAGGTGCATCAAGTAAAAGGTTCAGGTTGCAATGATAGCATGGGTGACAGCTCACAGCGCAATGGAAAGTGAAAGAACTAAGAATAGCTGAAATAAGGAAAAGGTTGGAGAGAGTATTTACTAGATGAGCCTATATAGAGGTATAGTTCCCAGGAGGGGATGACTATTACCCAAAGATTTCTTTCAAAACAATAGCAAAATGGTTTAGGTACCAAGTTCCTTTGGATTCAAAATAGCTTTTAAAGCTAAGGATGTGAATGGCATTAGTAGAAATGAAAATTAACAAAACTTGAAAATACTGCCTCAATTGGTGGTATAATTCATTGTTCATAAAGGTGAGTGGCCCAAGCAAAAATCACTCAACCAAGAACTAAGAATAAAAATATAAATAAATAAAAGAGGAGAGGAGCAAGATATCATCATATTTGTTCTACTCCAGTAGCAAGGCTACTGAAAGTAGACTGCAATGGACATATATGTGCAACATAACTGTCATATTGTAGCCAATGAAATCTAAGTTGAGCAGGATAGACCTCGGAATTTGTTCTCTTCTGTGATTATTCCAAATGTTTCTACGGTCTCACGAATCATGATACCACGTATGCCAATAAAGCCTGCTATTTTGCACTGAACAACTGCATGAAATAAATGTCATAATGTCTCGGAAACAAACAGTTGTATTATCTGTGTGTATGTGCCACACCGTGCAACAGTTAAACAGTGAAAATTTTGTCTATCAAAGTTCTATTATGCAGGCTTTAGATAAGATAACCCCTTATCGTAATTTAGCTCATCACTAAAAAAATGCTTAGATCCTTGTAAAACATTAATGACAAGACAGAATCAGCCAGTAATAATATAGAATTTCCTTGTAATAGTTTTGAAGAGTTAAAGAGGAGGAGACGTGGTCTATACTTACCTAGAATTAGTGCACCATGTAAGTCTGCATTAAGAAGACATTGTGATAACTGATTTTTCCTGCAAGACCAATACTGCAGGTGAGAGAGACACAAAGTTCAATTGTTTATCAGAATCACTAGAGAAAAGGCCTTTTTTCAAAAATCTTAGCCATAAAAAAAGTGGTGAAACAAAACGCCAACCCAATATTCTTTAGGAGTTTTGTCATGTAGTCTTTCCACTTATCATGCATTGGCCTGAAGATGTCATAGCTGCAGAACAAGCCATAAATGAGTTTTCAGAACAGGAGATGATTCAGGCAACACCCGAAAATGAGTTGCATAACTTTGCTGCTCAAATCAATACTCCATTTAAATTTAAAAAGGAAAAACGAGCAGAAAATCTTTACCATATCAAAATAAATAAATAATCAAACCATAATTGAATCTACAAATTACCATGGGACTTCAACATTCAACTTCTGACATAGTTAGACTCATCTAGTCAAACAAAGCTAGTTTGAAAACTACACATAATTCCTCACTGAAACGGGCAGAAAAAATTAAAAGGGCAATCTAAAACTCTCTTACACAAAAAAGTAGACGGAACTCACTTATGGAACTCCTGAGGCAAATCAAATGATCCAAGCTTCTTATGTTGCTTTATGGACATATGTCTTTTAGATCTCTTTGACTGTCTCCGAAAAGCCCGATTACGAGCTCCACTAGCAATGATGCTTTTTTTCACAAAATTATCAAGAAGAATCCAGTTATCAACTTTCACATTTTTTGACCCCTGCATATATTTCTGAGCAGAATCACCATGTTGGAGAAGATCGTGCAAAATATCATTAGCAACCATGTTTTTACTAGAAATCTGCAACAAAACAACGGGGATGAGTAATGGAGAATCTACTGACAAATAGTGCACATAATTGAAGCATTAGATTGATCACGTTTATTCTTACCTCAGTGGTAATTTTCAGAAGATTATCGTCTACTGAATGGGATATCTGAAGGTATGCTGGATTATCCAGTTCAACATCTAAGTTGCCGGACGAAATTTAGCATCCTGGATTAATCTCATGTATATCTTTCTATGGATAAAAATCAAAGAGAAGCATGCAGAAGAAAGGTTGTACCTTGAGCAGATGTATAGCCAGAAAAAGATATATGGCCTACAAAAATAAACCAGGATAATGTTTGGATGAGATAAATCAAGAAGCATTCTTTTTTAATTTGTTTTTGGAGAATGAAATCAAGAGGGATCACATTAAAATGTCTAACTTACGTTCCTGGAAAACACCAAATTACACTGCCTTTGGATGCTGAAAGTTAACAGATTCAAAGAGAATTATAAGAAAAAAAATCCACGGTTTAGCACTGAACCTAGGGTTCTTAAAACTTCTAGACAGGCTACAAATTCACTCTAGAAATCACAATAACTTCAGAAATCGTTTGAAAAAGTCGTAGCCAAATCAAAAAATGGTTTGATGCATCGAATAGAAATAGTGCCAAATATCGGAACACTGGAAAATACTAGTATTCATTTTGAATTATTCTTTGACTTTGAAGTAAAATCCTCGAAATAATTAAGGATGCGGTTTATTTCCTCAACGAGCAGAACCACAAATAATATAGTTTCAAAAAAAATAAAAAAAAATAGAAGATATTGATTGATTTAGCAGGATCTAAATTCACTGCACCTAGTAAAATCAACAAGGGCGAAGCTACACAACTTTTTTGCACCAAATTTCTGCCTCTTTTTTTGCATAAAAAATGCAGTTGAAAACAAACCAACAAATATATCCACAATTATCTCAATGATTTTAATTTAACTAATTCAAATGAAAATTCTGGCTCCACGTGATAGTTGATTGATATATATTAAAAACTAGTGACACGTAGAGGAAAAGATAAATGACGGAACCTTGTTTGAATGATGGAGCTGAGGAAGTTGTCATTGATTTGAATGGCGAAGGCGAAGAATTGATACTCTGGGAGGTGAGTCCAATGTTGTTTTCAGCTAGAGTTTTTGTTGTAATAACAGCGATTTTCTTGTTCTTTTGCTGTTGTTGATGAATTTCAGCTTTTGCTTGAGCGAATCTTCGCTCTAATGCCTCCATTGTTCGTTTCTTTTGCTGTTCAGCCATTGTTTCATTCACCATTGCTGTGCTCCCCTCTCTCCTTCGGGCTTTATATTTGGTAATACTAATGATAGTAACAACTGAATATTAAGAAAACTGTGTTAAATTGATATATGAGAATGTTTGGGTCAATTCACTAAAATGGGCCGAGATACAAGCCCAATAATCCTTACATGATTTTTACGAGTTTTTCTTTAAACCTCTTCCGTGTGAGCTACCTTTTTTTTTCCTTCCTGGGTGACCCAAACCTAAAACCTTAGAATTGAAAGTAGAAGTTCATTACCATCAGATCATTCCTTTTCTCGTTCGTGAGAGTTAGCATGAGACATTTATAACAGAGCATTGAATATTTGCTTCTTTCTTCCATATCTTGACTCAATATTTTCTGTTACAAATTTTGTCACGCTTTACATACCCTTTAAGGATCTCTTTATATTGATGTGTTTAGTGAGGAGATTCTTTTGATGTGGTTAGTGAGGAGATTCTTTCTCAAAAATCTATGCTTTATCTTCTTTTCTAGAATGTCCTTTTCCTGATCATTTACCCTAAAAGGAGAAGATATAGATGTTCCAGATAGTGGCAGCTCCAGAGTCATACTCTTTCAGTAACAAAAATAAAGGAAGTTCAGAACACATACATAATCTTGATACCTGCTTGAATTTTACTGTCTGGAATAAGAATTATCATGTTTCGGAATACTGCTTGAGTAGGGGAGATTTTCCCATGACTGATAAAATTATTTACCAATAAAATTAAATTAAAAAATCCATGTTTATGTGAAAGAGAAATTTAAGACTTTTAGACAAAAAAGGCTCTAATCCAGTGGATTGACATACTACTTCTGCAACGTTTGCTGCATTGGATTTGGTTGCTCATTTATTTTATCTAGCTTGTCACAAAACTGTACATATATTCTAAGCTATAAATGATATTCATTTGCAAAAACCATAAGCCTCTTAAGTTTTTTCACACTACATATCACCTAAAGCTTGTTTCAATGTCTTGCAGCACTCTTACAAACAATGCGGTATTGAAATTTGATTTACCTTGTAGCCTCATACAGACAATATATATTGAGCCATGAATTGGTTAATGGCTATACTAGGAAACGCACCTCACCTAGATGTATGACAAAAGGTGGATCTACAAAAAGTATGACTCCATCAAATAATATTCTATTGAACAGCTGTCAGTTGCACTTTCGTGATAATGATAGACTTTCAGATACTATCAAGGGAAAAAAGTGGACTGAAACAGGATTATCTCATATCATCCTATGTCTTTGTTATGGTGATGGAGTATCTAAACAGATGTCTTTCCACACTGAAGCACCAAACTGATTTGTATCTCACCATCCTAAGTGCTAAAAACTAGGTGTAGTTCATCTGCGTGTTGCAGATGACCTACTTTTGTTTACTAGGGCACACTTAATATCAATCTCGGATGGAGCCAAAGATTGACTATTTTTTGGCTTTGGAGTATGATGGAATAAAGCAAAATGGCTCTTTAAACTGTCTGCGCTTCTTTTATTGGTGAAGTAGCAGTTAGTCAATGCAACTTTCGACGCTCCTCATGGGTCATTTGGAAACAGCCGCTTTATGTTTTTTTAAACATAGGGGTTAGGTTGCGTATATCTGACCCTCCCTCACCCTGTAATGAGCGGGAGCCTTTTGAGGCATTGGGGTATGTTGATGATGATGATGTTGATTTCTTTGTTCATAAATTTGACATCCATGTGTATGATTATTAGTATTGGACTAAACATGTATATTTGTACTTTGTTTCTCCTTTTGCTCTTTTTTTCATTAAAGTCCACGCTTTAGTGCGCTTAAAGCCCCAACAGACTTTAGAGCTGTTTTGCACTTTTTGCCGCGCTTAAAGCCCCAACAGACCTTAGAGCTTTTTTGCACTTTTTGCCTTTGATAACGCTGCTTCTAGGTGTTAATATTTGACATCTAAGACCAGATGTATCCACAAAATGCATGTCATAGAAATTCATATGTATGTAAGGTTGAGCAAGATTCAGACTTATTACTTCTGACATAGGGAGCGATTAGCTAGGTGAAAGGTAATTTGGCATCAGGTCTGCTTAGATTTTTTATGCACTAGTCCATAGTGTGATGATCGGAGATATGAAAGCAAGGAGGTGGATTTAAAATCATAAAAAGTTATTTTAGAAGTTCTAAAATCTTTTCAATCTCCCCCCCTCCAAAAAAAGGATGTAAAATCTGATTCCATTTTTTTTTTTTTGAAACTGGTAACTTTGTATTCCTCAGCATTAAGGGCTATGCTGGCCACCTCCAAAAGTGTTAAGTACAATCTGATTCCATTATTTCCAACCTTAAGTAAGTCTGCATGAATTTTTTTCCCTTACAGATAAGTAAATTTAATGAGGACTTGGGTAAGTTAGAAAAAATGGAAGCAAATGATCCGTACGGGCCATATCAACTAATTAGGTCTATACGATATAAGATGAGGTCCTGTGGTATATGCTATTTGTTGACGCTATTGTACTAACAGAAGAAACCAATTAGGTTTTTAACCAAAAGCTTGGACTATGGAGAAATACTCTAGTGAGTAAAGCTTACGATAAGTAGAAGTAGATCGAGTATATGTATTGCAAAATATGTTGCATAAGAAGAGTGAATTGATGTGAGATTAGATGGTGCTGAGGTACCCCAATGCAATCCTGCAGATATCTATGTCCAAATCTATGTTCATCCCTGGAGGTTGGATTGAGACTGGAGAATGGAATGACATATTGTGATGTTACACATACAATGATAATTGGATGGTTGAAATGAGTAAGGGTTATCTGGGTGTTATAAAGTTCTTTAGAACAATTATAAGACCAACAATGTTATAAGGGAGGAGTTAATATTGAGCTGCTGAAGTCCTGCACATTTTGCTGAGATGTGAATGTTAAGATCTCCAATTTGTTTGGTTGTAACTCCAAGTTAATTGGACATATGTTTTAATCACATTAGGTAGTTTAAACTTCTCTAGGTATCTTTTAGTCATGTCAGAGATTTATATAACACTAGAAAATGAGAGAACTTCCGGAATAGTCATGTCAGAGATTTATATAACACTAGAAAGTGAGAGAACTTTCTGGAACTTCTTGTTATTCTCGACAAACTTAGTAAGTCAGAAAAAGTGCCTGATATTACATCCTTATACTGCTTCTGGTGTCTGATCTCTCTTCTCCACATTAAAAGAAAGCAAGGAAAGAGATCAGAAGTAGAACTAAGGTTTTAACATTATTTCGCTTGATGGAGCTTATCAAAAGTGGACAGATCCATCAAGAGAATCTGATAAAATGACAGCAGCTTGTATAGAGAGAAACAGCTGGTGTTGATAGGACTTCAACTTCCAACTGCTATTTGAAATCTACAAATCTGGTGAATCTTTATAGCTGGAGCAATTATTGTTGAAATTTGTTTTTAGTTACTGCAGTAGTTTTTAGCAAAATAAGTTATTTAGTTTAAGATAAATTTGAATTTTGAATTTTACTTAGGTGGTTTGAGTTGTTGAGATACCTTTGGTGGTTTTAAAGTTTAAATTATGCAAATTTTATGTTTACGTTGGCTATTTAAAGTCCCTCAATGCTTAATAAAATTATTAAAAGCATTTCAATCTATTGAGAGACTTTTTTCAACCCTTTTTTGCCGCCCCATTCATCCTTAAAAGAAACAATAGTGGTATCAAAGCCTCATTGATCTTACGGATCTGTGAGTTCTTCCAAAGAACTACCATAGCTTTTTTACCCCGTAAGAGCTATTTTTAACCTGCAAGGACTATTTTTCAATCCATTTAAACCCATTAGGGCTATTTTCAATCCATGCTTTTTTCAACGCAAAAGCTTTTTGAACCAATTTTTAACATAAGAATGGACAACAGTCTCTCTTTGAATGCCCCACAAATTTTCAGCTGCAAAATTTATCAATGTTTTATGTGACATTGTGATAAAATCTCATTTTGAGACCAATGTTTTATGTGACATTGTGATGGAAGAAAAATCATTACAACTACTCTTTGCGAATCCTATCAATTTTCAGATGAAAGCACTTTTAAACAAGAGAAGATCATTGATGGTGTTTCTAAAATACAAAACCAAAAGAAGAAAAAGAAAGAAGAAGTTGCAAATTTAAAAACAATGAAAGTAATTGAGCACCAAAGCAGAAATTGAGGAGGAGCAATTTTAAAAATTGCAGTGACTAAAGCAAAGGAGGAGTGTTGAAATTTGTTTTTAGTTACTGCAGTAGTTTTTAGCAAAATTAGTTATTTAGTTTAAGATAAATTTGAATTTTAAATTTTACTTAAATTGTTTGAGTTGTGAGATACTTTAGGTCGTTTTAGATTTTAAATTATGCAGATTTTATCTTTATGTTGACTATTTAAAGCCCTTCAATGCTTAATAAAATTATTAAAGCATTTCAATCCATTGAGAGACTTTTTCAAATTTTTTGCTGCCCCATTCATCCTTTAGAAAAACCAACAACCATTCCCCTGTAAATGATGTGATTTCCCTTGTACACTTCATTAGCGTTACAATTTTGAGTTTTTGCTATAGGTTTTAGTTCCCACAATTGTTTGGTCTTTTGTTTTTGGGCCATTCTGGAGTTATCATTTATTTTCTTTGTAGCTTTCTTTCATCTCCTTGATGCCTTTAATACAACCTCTTACTTCATCCAAAAGAAGGTATGGAAAAGAAAAGAGTATTTTATCTGGTCTTGAGATGTCTCTGTTAAACCAGTCTCTCTAGACTCTTTAATTGAAACCAGTACTTTCTAGACTCTTTAATTGATCTTAATGGTATATTTACTTCCAGGGTATACTCACAAATGAAACGAAGTGCTTGCGTTGTGAGACTGTAACTGCAAGAGATGAAACATTTCTTGATTTGAGCCTCGACATTGAACAGAACAGTTCAATAACTAGCTGCCTGAAGAACTTTAGTTCTACAGAGACTTTGAATGCGGAGGATAAATTCTTCTGCGACAAGTGTTGCAGGTATAATATTTTTTTTGCTTTCTTGTTGGATGATCAGAAGGAACACTCCTTAAAGGCATATGCCTATTTGACATAGCTGCAGCAAATCTAGCATGATTCATTTCTTTGCTGTTTTCTCTATAGCAAACTAATTAATTCACCATTTTTGAGAACTTAGCTTGCAGGAAGCTCAGAAGAGGATGAAGATTAAAAAGCCTCCTCACATCCTAGTTATCCATTTGAAGCGATTTAAATACATTGAACAACTTGGTCGGTATAAGAAGCTCTCATACCGCGTTGTCTTCCCACTTGAGCTGAAGCTGAGCAATACAGTTGAGGATGCAGATGCTGAGTATTCCTTATTTGCTGTGGTTGTCCATGTTGGGAGTGGACCAAACCACGGACACTACGTCAGCCTTGTGAAGAGTCACAACCACTGGTTGTTCTTTGATGATGAGAATGTTGAGATGATTGATGAATCAGCTGTTCAAACTTTCTTTGGGTCAGCTCAAGAGTATTCCAGCAATACAGACCACGGGTACATCTTATTTTATGAGAGAGTCTCCAATGGAACCACTAGTTAGTAACTTAATGAGTTTAGTGTATTTTGTTTCCAATTTTGGACTCAATTTCTTCCCCCCCTAATGATCAATTTTATCATTTGCTACTTTCCTTGTAGTTTCTTCAAAAATTTTCTAGTGAGTTGACATGAAATGTGAAAAATACATATCTAGGTTGTTGCCTTGTACAGTGGATGGTAAAAGATTTACCATCTATATTTCCAACAATAAAAGGGGAAAAGGATATGTAGTGTATGTGGATTTGTTCTTCAGTTTATGGAGTGCTAATCTGCTTGTGGTCCATTATCTTATATTGAATATTACCCTTTTGTTTCTACTGTGCAATACGTTGAAGCCAAAAGGCTTTACACTGCCGTTTTCAACTTTATATCAACATAGAAAGAGTCCTTTCTCAAATCCCATGCATAGCAAAAATCGGATTGTTCTCTATCAAAAGATTTTAGTTCCCTAAACATAAACTTTCAGCAGTCAAAATTTACAACCTCCAGCTTGCAACAAGTACTCGAGCATAGACGCAAACAAGAGAGGTAAAGGAAACCTGTACAAGAACAGCAGATACTGCATATACTTTGCATGCCTATTTAAGAATATTCTCTCTATGCGCCTTTATCAGAAGGCCAAACAGAGCAGCACTGGTTGAAATATGAAGCCGTTCCTAATATCTCCTTGAAATGAATTTAATCTATTTGGAAAAAAGTTCTATAGTGCCAACCATCACGGCTACAGGCATATCACAGGTAATGAATTAATTCATTGTATCCAAATTCCTAGTTTAAAACAATAAATTGCTATTCAAAAGATCAAGCAGCAGAACTTGTCACAAAAATTTGTATACCTAAACCAAAAGAATCATCTACACCATTTCCTTAAACAAAAACCACGCCTTCACATGTACATTACAGCTCTCTAAGATATGCAAAAGATGTTGCATAAGCCCCAAGTCCTTAAAATTTGTATTGACTTTCTTTGAATGCTAGCCATACTCTATATTGCATACATAGGTCAGATTCTATTGTTGCCAACCATATTGCTGGTTACGGTTTCCACTCATCTGGCTAGAACCTCTCCCTGCACCAGAACCTCCGTATTGACCACTTTGGGAGTAATTAGGAGGAACACCATATCCGCCACTCGGCCCCCGAGGACCACTGGGAGCCAATCCACTGCCAGGATAAGGTGGGCCTCGTCCCTGAGGTGGATATGCCCCACTATTATAACCTCCACCCTGTGCCCCACGATCTTGATAATAGTTTCCACCTGGAGGATACCGATTTGATCCTCCAGAACCACGAGGCTTTCCATACTGATGATGACCAGCCCCAGCAGATATTGCAGGCTGGGAATTGCTCATTTGATGATTAGATCCACCCCAGTGCTGGGAATGACCAGGCTGTTGGATAGGAGGGAGGCGTGAATGTTGCTGTGGGTATGGCAGCTTCTGTCTTTTAGCCATTTCTTCATTCTGTCTCTGCTGTTGCCTCTTTTTCTTAGTCTGGAACTCATGTGATGATTCATACTTAGGTAGGCTGTCCAATACAGTGCGGAAACAGGTGGTTAGCTTAAAAGATACATATGCATACATATCATATTATGTCTCAGGATATGCTTTTATTGATGCTTATAAATCTATAAAAATCTCAAATTAGTTGGGATAACAGGTGGTTAGCTGTAAGTACATTGGCCGAAAGTTCCAGACACAGCAGGGAATGCAATATGCACAAACAGCACTGAGAAACATTGATGTAAATAAGGTGCACACCTTCTAGGATCACAAGGTAAGGGGTCGGTCCAGAAATATTCACCGTCTAGAGCATCCTTAGCACTTATTCTCTGCAATAAAAGATGTGTCAATTAAAACAAGAATTAATAAATGAGCAGAAACATGCTTTACAAGTTACAACCAAGCTTATGCAGAGTAATATAGATAAAGCATTATTAACTCCAAGTTAGAGATCTCCAATTTGTTTGCTTTCAATAACTCATGCTGGCTTGCTCAAGAAAAAGCATTATGTAGAGCCATCATAAATATAAGATAAAACAAGTAAACGATACATAATAGTCAAAAGGAAAATGCACAGATGAAAGTAGTTTCCAATTTACAACAGCAGCAATCCTTGTTACCTACCCTTGATCCAAACTAGCGTAAATGTAACCTAACAGATGATATTCTCTATCGATTTGATCGTTTGCACGTAAAGAGACTGTTGACGAAGTGGATGTGCTCAACCCCCACCCGAAGCATCAGACCAATGATCACCCATCACTTCTGCAGCACACCAGTGCCACAAAGGACTTTGGTGGACCAATTGGCGCATAACATTCTTGGGTCTTAAACCTAATTTTTTCTTACTATCGCATAGGCATTCATTAGGCTTTCGTCCCTTCGCCTATAAACGGCAGCTTTGCTTCACTATTGCTCACAACCTAAATCCAAAAATAGTTGGTGCCCCTATGAATCTTTTGATTGAGTCCCGTTCTATTCTAAGTATGCATTGCTCATGAGGGAGATGTAGGTTTTCTAGATACCTTCCCCTTCATGTTATCTCATCATTTTCTGTCATATCTTAATTGTCATATTGGTGCATTCATGGATAAAAGTTTGCGCACGATATGGCCAAACCATATCAAGCAACCTTTCTTTTTATCTTAATTAATGTGTGTACCACCTGTTGAGTAGGACATCCGTTTTAACATCTGCATTTTTACGACATTTATCTAGTGGATTATGTGTTAGAATCTCAATATGCACAAAAACACAATGTCACTAGTCTCACACCCATCATAAAGAAATATTCTTTCACTGCAAGTATCTTCCTAGGGCACAAAATACCTGTAATGTTATTCCATTTCAACCGTCGTATACAAGGTAATACACATAACTATAGAAGCTCCCAATGCATTTAATCGATACTTTCACTATCTAAGCTATATGCCTATATCACACTTGAATTTGTGAAATTTGAGAAAGAGTAAACCATCTATGTTCACCTTCTATAAGCTTATTGAGAAAAGATAATTGTGCTATAAAAGTATCACTAAGGGAGTTATGCAATATTTACCGGAGAGCAAAACCCAACATAAGAATCCCTTTTGAGACTGCAGGGATTCTAACAGGCTATGATGTAACCTGCTTCATTTACAAATTCCTCACTGACAAAACAAAATACAGCTAAACTTGAGCTGTTGGACCGAATTAACTGTCTTCAAAACATTCATTGTTTCTTTACTTCCTACCAATCAAACCTTACTAAATTGGTCGGACTCATCACTGTCACTTCAATGCCGCACCCGTGTTGAAACGACATGTATGTGGGTGTGGGTGTGGGTGTGGGTATGGGATCGGCCCCCATCTGGTTAATCGATTTTGAATACTTTGACCAAATCAAGAGAGAAATTTTGGACAGATATCAATGATTTTGTGATCAAAACAAAAACTAAGGTAAACTTGAAGAAAATGAAAAACTTTATATAAATTTCTATTTACCACATCTTTTCCTTTTATCTCCTTCTAGGATTCTCCTCTTGATCAATATTTTTTCTTCAAATTTTCCACATAATCTCCTCATAATTTAGGTTATAAGTCCATATTTAGATATTTGATTTATTTTTAGCCAAATCTCCATACCCATATCCATATATGGATCCGTATCCCCGAATCTTAAAATTTAGATCATACAGGATCCAACCTCTAGACCAGCACCCATACCGGAGACCAAAACCCGAGTCCAAGCAACTTAGAAACAATATGCATGTTGAGGTAATGTTACACATAGTGACCTCTTTCTCCTTGTTTTTCCTCTTAACAACCGATGGTAATTCTTGGCAATGCTGCTTGGACTGTCCAATATTGTTTGCCACCCCTGTGCTGGATTCTCAAAAAAAAAAAAACAACTTATGAGTATCTGATACGCACCAGTCGACATTTTTGAAGAGTCCGAGCAACATAGGTTCACAGTATTCCCCATTTTAGGCCTACTATGTTTTGGTATTCATCATGGCTTTGTTGTCACTCTACAATTAATGGAAAGATGGTCCACACTTTATGCTTCTTCCCATACAAGTGGCACCTACTGCACAAGAAATGTCCCTTTTTTGGAAGGTTGTCAAGTCTCAAACATGCATTTTGGGTCCAATAACCAAGATATGCGGGGAACTTGAAAATGAGACTGTTGAATCCAATCTGCTAAAGGCATGTCCACATGAAAGACCTGTAACAAAAGTTTAACAAGGAAAACACTGTTGAGCATCCCACATCGGCTAAGGGATGTGAGATTTTCACTTCTTGAGTTAACTTTTGGAGTTGAGTTAGGCCCAAGTTCCATTTCTTTACATGCTTATCATAGTTGGATCCATCCCCATTCTTTGTTTCACCGATGTTGGGCCCTCATTTATATTGTTCACGCTCCTGTTGGCAGGCATGGGCATACAGGGGGAGTTGAGTCTCCTACATCGGATAAGGGAGGGTAGACTTGGTCTCGCCATATGGCTTTGGCAAGCCTCACCACTAGAACTAGCATTTGGATTTGAGTTAGGCCCAAGATCCATCTTTTAACTGAAACATTCATCATGCGGCCACTGAACTAAAGTATCTTCACTTGAGTTGAGGCCTTGGTTGGGTTGCAGGACAAGTAGTAAAGTGGCAACTCTTCTCACTTCCCATCATCAAAACAACAACATACTAAGTGAAATCCTACAAGTGGGATCTGGGGAGGGTAAAATGTATGCAGACCTTGCCACTATCTCATAGAGATAGATAGGCTGTTCTCGGAAGACCTTCAGCTCAAAAATGTCAGGCCCCACAAGCAGAAGATACTAGATATGAAAGACAACAACAACAACAAAACAATATACCGAGTGGAATCCCACAAATGGGGTCTGGGGAGGATAGAATGTACGCAAACCTTACCACTATCTCGTAGAGGTAGCGAGGCTGTTTCCTGGGAATCCTCGTCTCAAAAACCCAACTGTCTTATTCTTGTTGCTAGCCAACATGGCATTAGATTTGATGGCAATCGGTATGAGCCAAGGAATTGAGGCATCAGATTAGCTGGCACTCAGTATGAGTCAGGGAATTCTTCTTTTAAAGAGGAGAGATTAATACAATTATAATTCCAAAAGGGAAATTCCCGAACAATGCCCACTTGTACTTCAAAATCAATATTCTACATTTTCTAAAAAAAGGGCAAAGTACCCCAATGTCTCTCAGTAGTGATATTCCATGTGATGTAGGCTACATTCTTGGTACATCAAAACATTTATCTACTTCATACTTCGTGTAGAGGACATTCCTCCCAAAAACCCTAGATTCATAGTTTAACCTCCATAGCTACTTCGAGAGCAAGCTCCTATTGTGCTGCCTCAGGCTTTCAATTCCAGTCCTCTTACTTCCTAGCAGTGACTTTACTCCATTTAACTAAGTGGAAGCTTCTTTTTCACTGATCCAATCTTTTCTCCTTGTATGATTATCTTCTAAATGGAAGCACAAGTTCTCAAGTTCTTGGCCACTATTTACCTTCTGCCTTTTGATATGTCAATAATAGTTGTCTTTACCGTTTTCCCCCATTCCTCTGCTTATCTTTCAAAAATAGAAGTGTCCCCTCTTTTCTCCAGCATGAAAATCTAATGAGTTCGTCCCACAGGCCCCAATTTGTTTTGAGTAGGTAAGTAGTGATTTTATATTTAAATAAACAGGCTAGCACTATGATGTTCTAGGACATTGCAAAGGAGAGTAACACCCAAGCACTATGATGTGCTAGGACATTACAAAGTTAGGATCCCTCATATACAAAAACAAAAAGGAATCCCATCTGTACAGAAATCTATTCTGTGATAAATATATGAACTGTAACATGCTATCATCCTCCTTTACATCATGTATGTCAAAAAACATAAACATCTACACTTTAGTTTCTGTACAAGATATTCCCTTTCAAGCATCTGTAGTTCCTTTCAACCCCACAAGACCCAATATATGCAAGCTGGCACTAATTTCCACAAATTATTTAACAGTCTTCTGATGACCACAGCCCTATAGCCAGTCAACAAATCCTTCACAGTATATTGCATTACAAAAGATGTATTGAACAGATCAAAAGCGGGTTCTAAATCTGTCTAGCAACAGTGCAATGCAATAAAAGATGATGCAACTCTCCCTGCTGTAACATTTGCTACAAATCAACATCCCCTTCCCTGTAGATTGCATCCCATTCCTTGCATTCTTTTATATTTAGCTGAGGCACACATTGTCTCAAACCAACCATGTAAAGCAGACAATCTTATAAGACAATCTTATAAGAGATTGAGTCCTCTAGAGTTGATGCACCAGCTGCCACAATTCTAACAATATAACACAACTTCCTGCATTGGTGGTGAAATTATAGTGGTCATCATCATATAAAATAGTAAGTGGTGTATGTCCTCTCCAAAAAGATCCTTGCATTCCTTTCATGACTAACCTTAATCTTTATAATGTTTCTAAAAGCTGGTGCCTGGTCACAAGCTGCAGATATGCTTCCAAACAAGCAATGAGGTGTCTGAACTATACCAATATACCAAAGACTTTGTTCTCCATATTTAGCGACAATTACACTTCTGCATAGAATCTCCATACCCATTTTCATTAGTAGACTACCGTTATGTGCTTTCAAGTTTCTCACTCCAAGTCCTCCCTTTCTTTTATCCGGCATCACCATCTCCCACTTCACCAATTGAGAAGTCCTCTTTTCCTGGTATACATCCCAAAGTTCCTCCTAACCTTATCCAATATTTTCTTCATACTGATTGGGTAAGTCAAAAGAGAGTGAGTACGCCGTAAATGAGTATGATCCTAGCCCGAGAGAAATGTGCAGCCTTTTCAGGTTGCAAATCTCTTATCAGTTTCCACACCTCTTCTCGATCTTTTCCAACACCTTTTTGCCTTGTAGCCGGTGCCTAAAGAGGCACGCCCAGGTAATTGGAGGGAAGCTCTTAATTGACAGCCCAAAGCTGATCCAACCTTTGTAAATCAAGCACTTCCTTAACCCGCCCGCATGCCCTAATTATGGAAGGGTATCCCAACACTATTAATTGCACAGCTTAAAACACCAACTCACTATTCATTCATTAAATCATTTCAATCTTATAGATAATCAACTTGCCCATTCCATTTTCCAAAATTTTCAACACATTGAGATCTTAAGAGTATATCAAATTAGGAATGGAACAAAGCAAATGTGTTACTCCTTCTGTCCCAATCTATGTGGCACCATGTAACTTGGCGGAATTTTGAGACAAAAAGAATAAATTTTGAAATTTGTGGTCCAAAACAAACTTTAGACATTCAT
>JAOTQJ010000111.1:1371323-1420644 GCA_025642045.1 Solanum sejunctum
AATGCAACTTTCGACGCTCCTCATGGGTCATTTGGAAACAGCCGGTTTATGTTTTTTTAAACATAGGAGTTAGGTTGCGTACATCCGAACCCCCCTCACCCCGTAATGAGCGGGAGCCTTTTGAGGCACTGGGGTATGTTGATGATGTACTTAATATCAGTGCAGTTACTGCGGGATAAGTTCATTCTATTCTCTGATGCTTCAGGTCTGAAAGCTAATCTCAATTACAGACTGAACCCATTGGGCTATGAAACTGGTGTAGAGTGCCTTTGTCTACTAAAAGATTGACATTGTAGCTATGCAGACCATGAGTGGATAAAATTATGCATATGCACAAAACTATAAGTGATACTCATATGCGAAAACCAAAAGTCTCGTTAAGTTTTTTCACACTACAAACCACTTTAAAGATAAAAAGTTGAATATAAGTTCATTAACATGAAGATTTATCTCAAGATAATCTTTCATAACAGGTGAATTAATAAATATGCTCCCAGAACTGTCCAAGCCAATATTTGGTTTGCAGCAATTAATATCAAAGCAATAAAAACCAAAATTCAACCTAAAATTTGCAGTCAACCTATAATCATTGTTAGGATACCAAAGGCATTCAGCTTTTGCTCAGAAATTGAATAAACTCAGCAAATAACACAGGTTAAAATCGACTAATTACGCGCAGCCTTTCCACTTCCACGTTGTTAATCTTAGAACATATTAATCTGGACAAAACACGCACGTTTTCACTTTCAAAAATCAAATAGTCTGAGAACTGATGCAAAAATAATATAGATATGCGATAACATAAACACCTGTGTGCACGGGCGACGGCCGATGCAGGCAGCGGACGGTGGAGACAGCTGGTGGACGCCGGAGACGGCGACAGAGACAGCTGGTGGGCCACGGTGAAGGCGGCGGAGAGAGACGGTGCTTTGAGCCTCTTTCACGAAGTGAAAATTGGCAAATTAGCTACACTTTTCGTTAAAAATCAAATAACAATTATCAACCGTTTAATTTTAAAAAAAAATATTTATTAATAGTGTACAAATATTTTTATCATATTTGTTAATTTTTTCTATAATTTAAAATAATTATTAATTATCTTATTAATTAGTAATTCATATCAAATAATTAAATACATATATTTTTACTATATGATACATTCTAAAATATTAATACATAACGAGGAACGCATGTGAGAGAGGCGAGCAAGACACGAGAATACACCTATATTACACTTATCAAATTATAAATTAGTTGCCAGTACAACAAGGAAAGAAATAAATAGCGAAATTTTAAAAGTGAGGTGTGAAAGAAAAATTGTGAATACACAAAATTTACTATTATTTTACTTAGATCTAATCGATATCTTAATCTATTGATTTAGTGTCGTGACTATCGTCTACTCGAATTAGATTCGAATGAGATGTAAAATAAGATATGTGCGCATTTGTTTGTTTTCAGATACTCTATACAAGACAGGATATGTAATACTATCAATTAATTTTTAATCGTGGATATATATGTATTCTTAAAATATTGAAATGGCTATCACCCGAATTTGAATTGGATAAAAAAGAATTTGCAGTTCTTTTGCATTACCATTCGGTCAGGTTGTCAAAATGCTATAAATACAGAATAGATGAAATTTTTTTTAGATTACAGAATTATTTTTTATTGTACTCGCACTTTGAGTTCTGTTTTTCTTAATTTTTTTCTAAAAGTCAAAACCCTAATCCTTCTTTCCTTTTGATTAGATTGGATTCGATTCATCCTTTCAACTTCGATCTAGTCTATCTTAAAATTTAATAATCTAGGTACATTAATAAAAAAATTAAGATAAATAGATTAATCGTAAAAAATAATTTTTGTTTCGCTATATCATTTATATACATGTAAAAAAATATTAAAATAAATTATTTTTAAACTATAAAAATTTTATATATTTTAGGAGGAACTTAAAAGAAAAATATATTAATTAAAGGAGCGTAATAGTTACTAAAAGTTTTTGAAAATTTGATATCCAAAGGGAATATATGTCCAACATATTCTAGGAAAAAAGTCAACTAAATCAACTTTTTGCTTTTCATTTTTAATTAAATATTTAATTTACTTTGTGTTTATATTGTTTGGTGGTTTAAAATAACATGAAGTCATGAAAATTAAATTATATAAATTTTGAACGATAATAAATTAGGATTAAAAAAATTATACTTTAAAAAAAATGGATTAAGCTGTTGAGATAGTATGCTATGTGATGCCATATAGTGATGGATTCAAAAATTTAACTGAACAATAATAACATTATCTCAATACTTTAAAGGCTCCCGCCCATTGCGGGGTAAGGGGAGGTCGAATGTACGCAGCCTGACCCATATGTTTAAAAATATAGCGCGACTGTTTCTGGATGACCCATGATGAGCGTCAAAATTTGCATTGACTAACTGCTACTCACAATTGAAAGAAGCGCAAACAGTTTAAAGAGTCATTTTTGCTTTATTTCATCATACCTCAAAGCCAAAAAATAGTAAATCTTTGGCTCCATCCGAGATTGATGGAAATGATTCAAAAATTTAACTGAACAGATTTAAAATTAAAAGTAACATATCTAAAATATAAATTTAAAATCTTTTAAAAAAATTGAATCTCTTAGACTACTTTGTCAATCTTCAATTTTATATTTAAAGGATTGAAATTTTTTATAATAATGAGTTATCGAAAGGATTTAAAATTTTTATAATAACGAGTTTGAATGAACATCCTTCATTCTCTAGATGTGATTCACATCATTCAAAATATTAGTACTCTAATTTATCTGGTAAAATGTATAAGAACAAAGTTGAAAATATCAATCACATTTTTTTAGTTTTGAAAAAAGAAAAAAGAACACTTATATCCAAAAAGAAAAGTTATTTATGAGTTTTTATCTCCTTACTTTCATATTCCATTATTTTTAACTATTAATATGTATTTGATGTATACTCTAATGATATCAAGGAGAAAGAGATCGCATCTATGTAAAAAAATTTATTAAATTACTCTTTTTACTGTTGAGTAAATATACACTCTGATGATATAAAAAAATAATATTTCAGTATTCAGTGAAAATATTGCCTGCTTACTTTTTGATACCATTAGAGGTTATATCATTTGACGGCTATAAGGAGGAATATATAGTGCTCTAAGAAAAAATGTTGAAGTAGGTTTCAGGCCTAACTTGCACCCCAAAAGTTAGCTCAAAAGGAGGAGGATTGCCTAAATCTTATAAGGAGACCACCTATCCCATTAACCATGAATATGGGGATTTTGTGTCTCAACACTCCCCCTCATGCCCAGTGTTTAGCATCTGGTACGTGGATAATTTTTTGGGGACGCAACATTAAGTGAGACGGGCCCTGCTCTGATACTATGTTGAAGTAGGTGTTAGGCCTAACTAACACCTCAAAAGCTAAGCTCAAAGAGAGGAGGATTATCTAAACCTTATAAGAAGATCACCCATTTTATTAACCATCAATATAAAAATTTTGTGTCTCAACAAAAAAATTATTAGATTACTATGTGATACCATTAGCATATATTAAAAGAAGCAGCGTTTCAATAAAATTTTATTTATTGAAAGAGAGAGAAACTTTTACTTTTTGTTGAGCCAACATCTTTTACTTTAATGGAAGAAAATGTGATTCTTCTGCAATGGTCGGTTAGGATTGAACGGGAAAGAGAGAGTATATTTTACGTTACACTATAATATTCTGCGTCGCTCCACAAGAGAAAAGCAAACCTCACATGCACCTCACTACTAATTAATAAAATTTTATCGCATGATAAGAACAATCTCATCGTATTTATATTTTTTAATTAAATGATACAAAATATGTTTCAGTGACACTATACAAAATATTACAATTGTTATTTATATATGTCAATAAAGAAAAACTTTGAAGTAATTGGTAGAATGATTACTATGTATTCAGAAGGTCATAGATTTAAATTTTGAAAATAATCTTTGCTAGAAATGCAAGATAAGATTACATATAATAAATCCTTATGATCAATTCTTTCCACAGATTCTATGTATAATGGGAGCTTTAGTACACCAAATTTATTATTTTTTTTAAATTTATGTGTCAATATCCACAATAATATAATAATAATAATAATATCAATTATAAATTTTGTTTAGAGATAAAATAAATATTTAGAAATAGAGAAAATATTAAAAATATTTCTAAACTCGGTACAAAGCTATTGATAATATTAAAAACACTCTACGACTTGATTAACTGAACTTAAATACGTCCCTGATCTTGCAATAAGAGTGGAATACATCTCTAAATTCTTACTAAGTTAAGGGGTGTTTTTAATACTTGTGATAAACCGATAATCTATTTTAATTTATTTAGTTAAGTAAAAATATATTTTTAAAACTATCAATAATTTGGAGATAAAATTAATAACTTACGTCAAATTCAAGAATGTATTTAATACTTTTCTCCTTAGAAATATCAAATGATGAATATCTTTATAAAGTATTAATCCGTGGATAATTTGACATTTTGAAAAATATAAAATTTTCAAATAAAATGCTCATTAAATTTGCATTTCGATATTTAATATTTTATCATGATTTCAAATCAATATTTGCATATGCTATTAATATGATTTCAAATTTTGTAAATGTAAAACTTAATTCATAAACTAATATTTCGAGAAAAAAAATCCATTATTTTTAAATAATTTATTTTAAGGAAAAAAGTGGGTTCCACAGAATTATTGTACATTACTTAAATCCCTGTCACATTTGCTGTTGCTACTAAATTAGTATTCCCTACTGGAGCAGATCACTACTACCTTTATAATATTCTCTCTCCACTGTCCAGTTTTCCGGCCGCCGGTGCACCGCCACTCTCCTCCGCCAAGTCCACCGGAACACGGCGGCGAGTTTCCTTCATTTCTCGCTTTATCGTAAAATCCTACTTAATTTTACTAGCACTAAAATAGATAGTCAGCTGTTACCGGAAAACTTGAAATTTATGTTCATATTTGCTTAGTAATATGTATTTGTAAGTGTTAACAGCTCAACTGAGGAGTCGTGTAGCTGGTGTAATTCTAAGTATTTAGGTGAAAAAACGATGAATTACAGCTGATCAACTATATATAGAGAGAGATATAGGACGATGGCGGATGTTGCAGTTGCGAAGTCATGGAGAGACGAGCTGGCGAGTTTAATGGACGATAGCGGGATAAGGTTCGTCGGAGATGCGGTAGAGATCTCTGCGCCGACGTATTCTACGCCGGTGTTTGAGGAGAAGAGATCGGTGTATGAGTCGCCGGGGATTGAGGAGGTTGTGGCGGAGCCTGAGAGTTTTAAGGACCAAATCAAGGGTTTCGCGAAGGCTTGGGGGGAAATGTCGCTGGAATTGCTGAGAGGTTGTAGAGATGTGGTGCAACAAAGCTTATTAACTGAGGAATCATATATTGTGCGGAAAACTAGAGGTCCTTTAGCTGAGGCTTCCAGGAGGTTGAGTGTTTTGAATGAGTTTTTGCCGGAGGATCGTGATCCGGTGCATGCTTGGTCGGTGATTTTCTTCATCTTCATCCTCACCATTTCCGGTAAACTTTGACTTTCTGTTAGTACTTTGAGAATTTCTCCTTATGCATTGGCATTTTGTCTGTAGTATGTATACTGCTTAGACATCAATTTTTGAATTTCAAATTTCGAAGTGTTGGGGTTTAAGTTACTGTAGTGATCAAAATACTCAGTCACCTTTTATGGATTTTATCCATTTTCGATTGATCAACTTCAATACAAGTTGTTATTGTAGAATTGAAATTCTTTATCTAAAAAGTTCAGCTCCACATAGAAATGGGCAAGCAAAAGCTCCTGCTATGCGCATTATCTGAGGCACTAGCCCAACCACAAGGCTCTATTATATGCAACCTTACCTTGCATTTTTTGCCCGAGAAAAGGCTTGAATCCATGACTTCTGATCCATGACTTCTGGTCGTCTGCAACTTTAATAGTTACGCCAAGGCTCCCCTTCTTCACATAGAAATGAAGCTCAGTTGGTTGGCGATTATCTCAGTAGCTCACTTTTTTTATTTTTTTTGAAAAAGACTCCCTGTTTGGCACTATTGCTATTCGGGAATCATAGTTTTCTGCTGCTACAGTTCTAAAAAAGAACTTAAAATGTTTCCAATCCTTAGAATATTGTAATTTTGTTGTCTTATTGTATGGTTTCTGAAGACCAGTAGTGTAAAGAAATTTAAAGGCCTAAACTACTTAAGATCTCTGGAAATTTTTTAAGCTGGAATTATCTTCAATGGAGAAGCAGCTTTAAAACTGTTTCTTCTATTTCTTTGTGGGATCCATTGTAGTATTATTAGTCACAGTGGCATAATAGTCTTGTTTAATTATGTTTACACACCTGCTGAACATTTTTACGCTCTATTAGTAGATTCCTGGGATCTTCATTATACTTCTTTCTTTTTTACCTTGTCGTTCATGATTCTCTTGGCTTTTTGTCCTGATAATGGGTGAAATGTGCAGCATTGAGTGTAAATAGTAAACAAGATAGTTCAGGCAAGCTAGGGAAAGAAGTGTGCATACATCCTCCTAGTGCTACTCGTATACTGCTCCCAGATGGTAGACATGTTGCGTATCATGAGATAGGAGTTCCACCGGGCAGAGCTAGATATTCCGTAATTGCTCCACATGGCTTCCTTTCTTCTCGACTTGGAGGTAGGAAATTGCTGCTTAGCTAGTACATCAGCAACAACAACAACAATGGCCGATGGTAATTAGTTTGTTCTCTGTGGTTTTTTGTGATAGGTATACCTGGAGTGGAAGTATCACTTCTTGAAGAGTTTGGCATTCGTTTGGTAACTTATGATCTTCCAGGTTTTGGAGAGAGTGATCCTCACCCTGAGCGGAACCTTAACTCATCTGCTCTGGACATGAAAGACTTGGCTGATGCCTTAGGAGTTAATAGTAAATTCTGGGTTTTGGGCTACTCAAGTGGAGCAATACATGCTTGGGCTGCAATGAAATTTATACCTGACCGAGTTGCTGGTATGTCCATTCTCTCATTTTATGCTAACTCCTCTACTAAAACATGAAAGCTATTTTTCTCTTTTAGCATGAATAGGAGTGTCAAAGTTAAAAGTAGAATGGCATGGTAATATACAATAAGACAGTCCACGACAATCAACAATTGGCGATCTCTTTAAATAGGAGAGATAAAAGGAACATCACTTGGATGACTCACAGTGTAATGCCTTAGCTTCCTTGGTTGTTGGAAGGTCTGATAAACCATCACCCTCTTACTCTTCAAATTTTTGATTATTTTATCATCCTATTACAGGTGTAGCTATGCTATCCCCATTTATCAACCCATACGAATCAAGTATGACCAAAGAAGAGATGAGAGGAACTTGGAACAAGTGGACAAGGAAAAGGAAACTGACATACTATTTAGCTCGAAGATCTCCAAAATTTCTTGGTTACTTCTATCGCCGGACATTTCTATCTGGAAAGCATGGTCAAATTGATAAATACATGTATCTTTCGCTGGGACAAAAGGTAGATATTTTTATACAGAAGAAATTGAGAACCCCTGCATGCAAATAATGTGAAATTTGAGTGAATGGATTTCACCTTTAAATTTTCAATGATGGAAGTGATTATGGAATGCAAATATTTACTTGTGCAGCTCTGTGAAAAAAGAACAGAGAGTCCACAATGTATTCAGTCTTTATGTTTTCAGTTTGGATTGCCGGTAGCAAGTGACCTGCTGAACTCAAAACTCAAAAATATATCATCCCAAGATATAATTATAAAAGAAAAGGACAAAAGTGAACTCGCTTTGTATCATTATGGAAGAAAAGTTATTACTGTTCAGTTGAGTATGTGTGTGTTTTGTTGTGTGTATGTAATACATGTAGCAGAAAATTGTAAATTCATCCCCTACCTGGAAAACCTTAATTCCCTAACTAGTTGTGGACCGAGACATATTTGTTTGTATTTGTTATAGATGCAGAGAAAAAGACATGATACTACTCTGTCTTCTGCTTGCAATGTCTTCAGTAATGTTTTAATTATCTTTGCCATGAATCATCTTGTGTTCTCAGGATAAAGCGCTGATCAGTGAACCAGCCTTTGAGGAGTTCTGGCACAGGGATGTTGAGGAATCAATACGTCAGGGCAGCACGAAGCCATTTATAGAGGAGGCTGCACTTCAGGTGTCAAATTGGGGGTTTAGCCTTGTGGATCTTCAAGTGCAAGAAAAGTGTTCTGGAAAAGGGATTTTGTCATGGTTCAAGTTTGGTTATAGTCAAGTGAAGTGCGAATTGACTGGATTTCTAGGACCAGTTCATGTATGGCAGGTTCGCAAACATCCAATCTTGTTTTGTCAATTTCATTTGCTTTCTCATCTCTTCCTGCATTGAGTTTCTTTAGAACATTGATGTCTGCAAAGATAGGATTGTCTCTACCATGTCTCAACTGAGCAGTATCCATTTATCAGCATTTGAATTATGTACAGGGATTGGATGATCAGGTTGTACCGCACCAAATGACTGACTATGTAGCTAGAATTCTGCCAAGGGTGGTGGTGCACAAGCTTCCCAATGAGGGCCACTTTTCCTATTTCTTCTTCTGTGACGAATGCCATAGACAAATGTTCCAGACCATTTTTGGAAGTCCTAAGGGGCCTCTTGAAGAGAGCATTGAAGCTCCACCAGAAGACGATGGAGAAGAGGAAGCTAATCTAGATTTGGCAGCAGAATGAGCAGAAAAAATTTCGTCATCACTACTGATGTATACACTACAGGAATGTTCCTTTTCTCCAGGCATACGAAAGGTCAGAGATCTACGAGCGGTCCTAATGGGCTTCAGATTTATTTCATTTCGTGTTTTTGGATTTCATTCAAATCCCAAGTCCTAACAGCAGAGGTTGAGTAACAGATGATCACAGGAATTTTTTTTCCCTCTAGACGGCATGGCATATCTTTGCCTTGTTACACGTATCTTTGTTTGATGACTAATTTAACAGAAAGTTGATTTTAACATCTCCAGTGATGCTTATTTTCTAAAATTTGTGACATAAATTTCACTCCAGCAGCAAAGTTTTTAACTAAGTAGAATTTTCTTAAGACGAGGATTTATTGGAAATAACCTCTTACCCACGAAGGTCTGTGTAACCCCTCTCCTCAGATCCCAGGACTGTACTGGGTAGGTTTTTGGAATTAAAAATATTAGAGAATGAGTATGCCCAAATATATCTCTGGGTTATGCAGCATCTTTACAAAATGTTATGTGAATCACTTGTTCTAAGAGCAAAAATAGATTGTGCTGACAACTTCTTGTCTTCAAAACACCACATGATTCAGATTTTGAAAGTGAACACATTTCTGGTTCTATTACTAACATTTCTGCTATTCCTCAGCCCTCCCAAGCCCGCTCACCTATACAAATGGAGCGAAAAGCCACATGAGCAGTGAGGATGACTTCTCAAACTTGCTTGGAATTATGACATACTAGTTGTTATTCCAGTTTCATCAATGCATAACGTACCAAGTTAACTCCATATTCAAAACTCAAATTCCCCAGAACATTCAAACAGGTGAACAAATGTTTTAACTTATCAGACTAGATGTACATTTTTGTTTGTTCAGAAGAATTATAATCCATCTCAATACTTCAAGATCTAGGATTTCGAATTTCTAAGCACCAGCAAAAATTTCATGTAGCCTAGAATGCGGATCCAGTGTTCGTCTGTCCAAGCAAAGTGTCCTTCGCCTCGTTTATTTTAGAAGCAAGGTAGTGACTACCTCCAGCATCTGGATGGTTAGCTACCATCACCTTCCTATGAGCTTCCCTCACTTTATCTGCTTCAGTGCTTTCCCTGTTGAACATATTGAAGCCAATAAAATGAACCCAGGAAGAAAAGAAGAAGGCAAGAAATGATAGCGTTAAACCAAAGTCGAGAAATGAAGTCCGAGGAGGATGAAAGAAAGTGTCACTTATCCCTGCTGAAAGAACAAAACAGTATACAGGAGTCCAACTTGAACGTTTTCTGGTAGCAACATAGATCATAAAAGAGAGAAATCGGAACGTTCACCCATCCTGATTGAGAAGCTATCGTGTCAAACTCTACTGGTTAACACGATATACGATCATCATCAACAAAAGTTTCATGCGCTTGGGGAATCAGGTCTCGCGAAGAAGATGCTCCTTGCAGATGTTACTAGGGTCGTCATTGCAAGACATTAAGCATGAACGTGAACGTCTACATCCATGTGAAAACTACATTTCTTTAAGAACGTAAAGTGATGAATAAGCATGACTACTAATTCTCGAATCCGACAAGGAAAAGAAAGAAGGCAAACTAAAGGTACGCGAAAACCTCTCACATTTCCTTTGCTGATGAAAATTGAATGGATAGTAAAGAAACATCAATTTTTCTACTTTTGGTGAACGCGATTGTAGAGGTATACATTTGACGCGAATACTACTAACTATACCTTCAAAGAGAGTGGAGTTGATAGTGAAGTACTATGAGCAGACTAATGCAGAACAATGAGTTTTTGGTTGTTTAAAGAAATAGAAAGTGTAATCATGTAAAGACTTAACTATGTAGCAATAACAACACACCACACGTGGGGTCTAGGGAGGGTAGAGAGGCTATTTCTTATAGATTCTTGACTCAAGGAGATAGATTTAATGTGTGTTAACATGAAAGAGAGAACAGACCTGACTCCAAGAATCAGAGCTGCTTCCCTTCTGTTCATTTTAGGCTGGAAACCTCCTTCATAAAACTTGCGCATTCTCGCAGTGGGAGGTCTAGCCTTGAATGCTTGCCATGCCTGGACTCCATATCTTGAAGCATATGCAGCAGCGGCTATAGCCAGTCCTGCTACCAATGGCGCGACCTGATGCACAATTTAGAATTACGAGTATGTATAATCAAGACAAAATACCCTTCTCCACTTAAATACCAGACTATGAGGCTTTTATCTGAGGCAAGGTTTAGTGCCTGATGTATGAGCTATCTCAAAACCTTGTCTTCCATAATATTCCCATTTGAAGAATGACTCAAGAATGTACAAAGAGGCAATGAATATGATGGGGATGCCTTTTATCCTACATAGGAAAAAGACCCTCTATAGAACAAACACAAATGATATTAAGATTCCTAATTTCCAATAGACCATTAGCTCAAGTAAAGCAAATCAAAATCGAGTATCGAGCCTAGTATTTAAGTGCTAGAGCAGAGGGACAGTCCCATCATCCTCGAGTTTCAAAGGCTGCAATTGATACAGATAAATTTCTAGAAGAAAAGTTCAAACCTCTATTATCAGAACCAGCAAATAACAACCCCAAAAGTACAAAAACATAGAACAAACACAAAAGACTAAACATTCATAAATTTCCAGTATATACACACACACACCCCATGTTACGAATATAGTGTCGGAACCAGCATTTTCATCAAGGGTTTAGAATATGGGTGGATAATTTTTATATCAAAGGTGTTCAACAATTGATATATATGAAAATATCTATATTTAACTTATATATTTTTAAAAAAAATTCTGACGATGAGCGTTCATCTTACCACTCTTAGTAAATGTAACTCTGCCCCTGTATGGATACAACAACAACAACATTACCCAATGCCTCAAAGGCTCCCATCCATTGCGGGGTAAGGGGAGTCGGATGCCCCTTATGAGTATGCCTAATAAATCAAGAATCAACTATTAAAGGAAAACAAAACAAACAATTTCTTAGCATTTTTCTTTTTCACATTTAGTAAGAGTTTAAAGTAGATAACAATTATGATTCTTTTTACATATGAGTAGTTCTAATTAATAGAAGAAAGAATTATTCACCATTTCTTTTGATGGTTCTCCGCTTAAGGGCTTGAATATGATGAAGAAGAGATTAGAGCAACGAACAATCTTTTCATGGGCGTCTTTCAAATTTATGTTAGGGTTACTTGCCAATTGATATGAATATATCCACTTTGAATTTTGCACATCTTTCGAAAAAAAATATTAAATTTTGACTTGACACGATATTTAAAAAAAATAAAGAACATAAAAAATTTTAAAGGTAAATTAGAGTAATGTGATATTTTTTGGGGACAGACTAAAAAGGAAAGAATGACACGTAAAATGGAATAGAGGAAGTAATATTTATAGGAAGCGATTTAAGTAAAGTATTAAGTTTTGAAAAAGAATTTGAAGAATAAGTAATTAATGGTGAGGATAAAATAAAATAAAAATATATTTTTTTATATTTTAAAAATGATAAGTAAAATTATTTTTTTTAATTATGCTCTGTAATTATAGTTTGAGTAATTACATTTACTGACTAGTTATAGTAACGTTTATATAATTCATGCATCATTTGTATATGTTTGTATAATTCGCTATATAATTTGCAATTTTTATATAATATTTGTATACATCATTATATAATTCGTACACAACGTTTGTATAATTCATTATACAATTCACAATGAATGAGACTGTTCCTCCCATAACTAGAGGTCTCAATTTTGATCAGTGACACATCATGAGTATTTTAGCATGAAAATTCATATAACCAATTGGAACTTATTTCAAATTGAGACGTAGTTATTATACGCGGGGGCGCATTTTTGAATCACGTAGACTACCTTACTATATTCACTCCAGAAAGTTTATGAAGATATATAAGAAGGTGAAACAAGCAGTATCCAATTGTCTGAACAAAGACACAGTAAACATTTTTTTTTCTTTCACTATTAAGGTGTACATGATAATAAAAATCATGTATGTAATCACAATCATGTAAATGTTATCTAAAATGATTCACAATTATTGGCACTTTTGTTGTCATCAACAACCATGGGAGAAAGTACCGCGAAAAGCAAGATTCATCAAGGGAAAGACCGTATAGTGTATGTAGACTTTACTCCTTCGAGGTAGAAAGGTGGTTTCAAATCAAAGTAGTTGATGAATGCTTATTGTTTGTGACAAGAATAATTAGTTGACGACTCCATTCACATGATCCTTCGTGATGGAGGTGTTGTCAAACTTTGGTGGGCCTGAATGCCGTCTTGGCCTGGCAGGTGAAGATGGATAAGAGAGACGCTTCTTCACAGGCCCTGCTGATCCTTTTTCTGGTGTGCCATTTTCCATGCCCAATGGACTTTGCAATCGTGCTTTGGCCTTTGCAGACTGAGTGGACGCCATGTAACTTGGGACTGAAGGCGAGCTTGCCAAGCTCTCATCATCTCTTATAAATGACCCTGCAATGCTATGCCTCCGATTCTGCTGTGACTGCATGCTAAGCATGCTTCGAGTATCTTCGTCCTGGTTCATTGCACTAACTCTAGGGCTTGCTGATTTCAGTTTTCTGGCTGCTGCTACTGAAGTAGCTAGCTTGGAAGGGGTAGTAGGGGAGTGGTAGCCTGATGGATGGCTCGGCTTTTGGCTGGATGGAGACGAAGGGAGTTCAGAATTCAGCTGATGACGGGCAAATAACTTGGCAATTTCTCCTCCAGTAATGGTCATGCTTCTAACAGACATCTGATCGGTTTTAAGTTCTTTCTCGGACACACTCTGACTTTCCCAAGGCCTAGCACCCGTCCATCGCTCTAACCAGCTCCAACCCCATTGTGGATTGGTCGGATCCATGAACAACAAATTGGCAGATCTTGACGATTTCTTCCAGGTTTGCTGTTCAGTTTAAAAATTGACACACTCAATGACTCAAAAAGTCCTTATTAGCTTGAGAAAAAATATGATCTCTAAAACACACCGATCATTCAATCTCTCGAGTCTTGCATTAATGTATGTGTAATAGGTGACAACATGAGAGGAAGCCAAGCTATCAGCGTTCGGAAATGTCTGAATGGGGCCTTACAGTCTATGAAACAAATATTAGTTGAATACCTGGTGAGAATATGAATATGCAAGCGCTCTTTCTCGTCTAGTTGCAGCTTCATATTTGCTGAGCAAGCTAGCTTCAATCTGCTCCTTTGATTGTATACTATCATCCCATTGCTCTCCTCTCTATCAGAAAATGAGAAAACAAAGAGTGCTATTAGATTACAAGTTCATATTTCCACCAGGATAAACGTTCACCAAAGACAAGAACCCCTCCCTCCAAGGAAAGACTTGGCTGACAACACAACAACAACAACAACATGCCCAGTAATATCCCACAAGTGGGGTCTGGGGAGGGTAGATTGTATGCAGACCTTACCGCTACCTCATAGAAGTAGAGAGGTTGTTTCCTAAACACAGAATCCTACAAATAGACGGTTAAAAGTGGAGGGAGTAGGACTAAATGGCATCCTGTTATTTTAAGGGACAGATCAGGGTGTTCCAGCACCAAATCCTAAGAGAATAAAGAAGGAAACTGACCCTCAAACTCTCGAGTTCTTTCGCATGCTTCTGCATAAGTTGCCTCTGGAGATGTCGGTTCTCCTCCAACATCCTGATCCTTGTAGTACTAATCTGTGATTGCACCCAAGAAAGTGTCTGCATGCATTTTAGAGCATTTGCCGTTTGCCTCTTAGCCGTAGGTCCATCAACAAGCGATTTGAGTCTGACAAGTCCTCTTAAGGCCCTCAATGCCCTCCTAGCCTGTAAATGATAAGCCACAAGGCTAACGATTCTTCTACATAACAGTTATAACAAGATGAAAGAACATAAATTTACTGAAGTTTTCAGAAGAGTCAGAAACAAATGCAACCATATCTGGGAAATGCAAGACAAGATAGTAACAAAAGCAATACCAAATAACCTCGAAATGCCGTCTGAACTCTGATTACGGCTACTTCCTCTCGTGATTTGCCAGAAAATTGGTGTACTGTAGTCAACCGAACAACCTCTGCAGCAGCATGGGCAGCTGCGACAGCAGCTTCTGCTGCTGCAGCTGTGGCAACTGCGACTGAGTAAGCATGTTTCGTCTGCTCCTCTTCCACTTCCTCCAATTTGATTTCTTCCACAGGGAGAACAGGAATAGGATGAGGAGGAGAAACTGTTGCAGTTACCGCGGTCGAAGAATCAGGGAGTACATGCTTTTCTTTCCCAAACCATTTCTTCTTTGCTTTCTGATGTTCAACCACAATAAATATCAGCCACCAGATAACAACCACCACCACATTCCAGTGTAATGTAATTCCACGAGTGGAGTCTAAGGAGGCTAGAGTGTATGTAAATCTTACCCTACCTAGGGAGGCAAAGTGGTTGTTTCTGATAGACCATCAGCTCAAGGAATAGCATATCAAAGAATATCGAAAAAGAAATAACTTAAGTGAAGGGATCATGGCAAAATGTCATAGAAAGCATGACAAAGCATTTTGAAAGAAGTAACAACAACTACACCAAAAAAGCATGCTAATGGAAGTACAGGACGACAACAACAACATACCCAGTGGAATCCCACAAGAGGGGTCTGGGTGAGCGAGAGAACGCTCTATTACCTACTCATTGTCTAGCCTAATCCATGTTCCTCCACAACCTCCTATTAGCCACTAGATAAACTATACAGAAATCACGACGACGAAATACAAACTATGTTACTTGGACTCTCCAAAACAGTTACCGCACCTGCATTGGACCCTCGAAAAGTAGTTACTTTTGGAGGATCCAACGCTCACCCGACTACATTTTTGAAAAATCCGGGCATCATAAGAACAAAATTGTTATTTCAATATACCTTATCGGCCTTCTCCTTAGGCTCTGGGCTCAGAGCCTTCTTTACAGAAGAAAACCAGCTTCCTTTCCTCCCCATCTTCTTTTCATTCCTCAATTTGTCCTATAGCACAATAAATTATACACATAAATAATTTAAACTTCCATTGCTAGAAAGATATAAGTTTTTAAAGTAACTAATTAATCTAGATAACACAACTACTAGGCCAATTGGATAAATTTTAAGCTTCAAAGATCTCATTTTTTCCATCAATCTCGGATGGAGTCAAAGATTGACTATTTTTTGGCTTTAGAGTATGATGGAATAAAGCAAAATGACTCTTTAAACTGTCTGCACTTCTTTCATTTGTGAAGTAGCAGTTAGTCAATGCAACTTTCGACGCTCCTCATTGGTCATATGAAAACAACCGCTTTATGTTTTTAAACATAGGGGTTAGGCTGAGTAAATCCGACCCCCTCACCCCGCAATGAACGGGAGCCTTTTGAGGCACTGGAGTATGTTGATGATGATGATGAAAGATCTCATCTTTTTCAATTGAAAAACAAAGAAATCAACTTTTTAACAGAAGATGATGCACCAAACAGCAACAACTCCACCAAATAGTTGTCCGAAAGTTACACTGTATATACAAAGCTCAATTTTTTTTGTGTGTGTATATATATACTAGACAATGAACCCCTTAGTGAAAATCATGACTCCGACATTGACACCAAATATATATACAAAAAAAAACAAAACATTTACATAATATCACTCACTCCAATCAGCTAAAGATCAAACACACAATTATCAATTATCCCAGAAAATGATGCAGTACATAACTAAAACACCCAAAATTTCAAGAAAACTGAAAAATTAAACAGGAAACAGGCAAATACAGAATTAGCTTACAATAAAAGACAACATACATTTTACTTAACATTGAACATTTGAACTAAAAAAACAAAAAAGAATTAAACTTTCATTGCTATAAAAGATCCAAGTGCTTTAAGTACCAACATTAGCTTAATCTACTGACAAATTAACCTTCAAAAATCCCTTTTTTTTTAACTGAAAAACAAAAAAAAAAATCAACTTTTAACAGAAATATTGCACCAAATAGCAACAACTCCACCAAATATATACAAAAGAAAAATGTAAAACACCCAAAAGTTCAAGAAAATACAGAGCTAGATTACAATAAAGACAAACATACTGAATAATAAAAAAGAAAAATACCCAGTAAAGATTGAAACTTGACAGATCTCAGGGAACTTATGTTTCTTTATTGTGTTCTTGAAAAGACTAAAGCTTTTTTTTTTCAAAAAAAAATATTACTTCTCACACAATATATTTCAATATAGAAAATAAAAAAGATGAGAAATTAGCTGGACCCTTTTGGTGTCATCCCTTTTGAGGTGAGAACTATAGTAGTGAGGGAAGTAAGGAAAGAGAGAGAGAAAGCAGATCTTAGCTAAAGAAGGATTTTCTTTGGTTGGTTTCTCGAGGTATCCAGCAGTCGATAGTTGTGAGATTAATTTTTCATTTTACGATCAACACCTTAAACAATAATAGGAAAATCGAATCCCCAACCTCTTATTTAAAGGGTAAAGTGTTGAACCACCACACCAACCGTTATAGTCAGCTAAAGAAGGATTCAAGAATGTGAATATGAAAAGAGTATAGCATATTTTATTATTGTTTTTTTAATATCTGCATTGAAATTTTACTAATTTAAATTTATATCATGCTAAATTTATTAAAAAATATATTTTATTAACTTTCTTTTATACCTAAAATTTAAACTCGAAATTTTTAGTCGAACGAAATAAAAGTCTTCCTTCAATACACTACATCTTTAGGTAAGAGCATAGCATATTGATATTGAAAGAGAAAAAAACAGCTGGTTTTTGCCAGTGTATGTGACCCCACCTGAAATTATTTATCTTTAATATAGTTTTTTAAATTTTTAATTTTAAAATATTAAATTTTAATAACAATATATTCAATAAAATTTCATAAGTGAAATTTGAAGAAGGTAAAATATATGCAGACTTTATTATTATCTCATAGCGATATAGAAATAATTTCGAATACCCTCATCTCAATATTAAATTTCAATAATTTCAAAAATTAGTTAATTTCTGTTTGTTAGTGGACACTGGACAGTGACTTATTTACTGAATAAATGTTATTTTTTTAAAAAAAAATGGTTATAGAGTTAATAAAGTGAAGCTGACATTTTACCAAAATTGTTTGGAAAAAGTCTTCTCTTTAAGCCAATCACAAAACATGAAAAGATATAGAACTAGAAAGAACCAAAAAATTATATTACACAAGTATTATTTTTTTAAAAAAATCATCAGCTTTCGAGTTTAAATTTTAATGGAGTAAAAAAAATAATAGGTTTTTTATTTTTATTTATTCAAGTTATTGTGGATAGTATTGTTCTATACTTTTATTTTGTGAAAAATAATAAATTATATATATCTCATAAAATTAATTGAGTTCAATAGAAATTTATTTGGTCTTAGGTGGCCAACTTCCACCTCCTGTCCTAACCCTTTATTTTCTTGGTTAATTTTATTGACAAAGATGCATGTTATGAAAATTAAATTCATGGACTCTATACGACATGAATTTGAGTTAATCAGACTCTAATGTGAATATCGAACCTCAAATAAAAAATTAAAAAGTTAATATAACGTTATTGTATTCTCATTAATTTTTTTTACTCTTGCTTTAATTTGATTACTCTTTTCTTAGCTTAATATCTATCGTGAATAGTCTCTCCATCTCCCTCTCCATTTCACACAAAGTACATAGGGTAAAGTCTTTGTACTGTCAGCATCATATGTTCGAAACAGTAACAAAATCTACAGTTGAACCTGCAAAATTCACTATATTCTCAAAGAATTTAATCTCTTTACTGTACCCAATCTGTTGAATTATACTTTCCTCTAGAATAAACTGGATATACATATTATTAAAATACGAATAAGCATAGACCTCAAATGTCACACAAAAATTTCACTTTATTTATAGAAAAATATATAGAGTTTGCAAAAATTTGATGTTTTGGTGTCTAAAATTTTAGGCATGACCTCAAAATTTGGACTAAAATAGCTAAATGGAGATGTGCAATTTATCAGGTGCTTTTTTGGTGCAACCTTAAAATGTACTTTTTAATTATTTTTCATTCATATCTTAAAATCAAAAAACATTTATCTTACCTTTTTTATGGTCTAATTATATAATTATATTGAAGATATTATTGTAACTAGAATTATTAATGTAACAAATATTCAAATTATTGGCACAACTCCATATAGAAAACAACAACAACAACATTACCTCAATGCCTCAAATGCTCTCGCCCATTGCGGGGCAAGGGAGGTCGGATGTACGCAGCCTGACCCCTATGTTTAAAAACATAGCACGACTGTTTTCGGATAACCCACGATGAACGTCGAAAGTTGCATTAACTAACTGCTACTTCACAGTTGAAAGAAGCGAAGACAGTTTAAAGAGCTATTTTGCTTTATTCCATCATACTTCAAAACAAAAAAATAATAAATTTTTGGCTCTATCCGAAATTACTGGAAAACAACTCCACATAGAAAGAAAGAGAAAAACACAAATGAATAATTGTTTCAATTGAAATGCCAAATCGGAGATATATCTACATCTAAAACAAAATTTGAGTAATGGATCAAGAAAATACAACAAAACTTTAACAAAAAAAAGGAAAAAAAAAAAGAGGACAGAATAATAAATATGAAATTCTGAGATATTGATAGATTTTTCCTAACAAAACAAATTGTTTTATCATTTATCAGAAGATTATTTTTATTTTTCTCTATTTCTTTTCTAAAATATTAAAAAAAAACTCTGAAATATATTCATGTTGATAGAGGAAGATTCCATAGCAAAATTTTGGAGCAATCTTCTGGAGGAATTCCCATCAATTTAGTTTCATCTTCAAGAACCTCTTTTCTCACAAATTTCAAAGAATCCTGCAAATAAAAAATAAAATTAAAAAAAAAATCCCCCAAAAAACAAATATTAATGTATTTTCTTTTTTGATGGTGGATTTTGAAAGTTAAATATTTTTTAAAATTATTTAATTGACATTGTTTCCATCAATCTTATATGGAGCCAAAGATTCACTATTTTTTGGCTTTGGAGTATGATAGAATAAAGCAAAATGACTCTTTAAACTGTCTCGCTTCTTTCAATTGTGAAGTAGCAGTTAGTCAATGCAACTTTTGATGCTCATCATGGGTCATCCGGAAAGAGTCGTGCTATGTTTTTAAACATAGGAGTCGGGCTGAATACATTCGACTCACCCTTACCCCGCAATGGGCGGGAGCCTTTGAGGCATTGGGATAATATTGTTGTTTGTATTTAATTGGCGTTGTTTTTTCACTGACAGACTCAATTGGTATATTTATATTGCAAAATTCATTAACATATATAAATAATTTAATTTTAAAGAGTCAGTCGTTATATTATCATAAAATCTAGAACTTATAAGTTTAAAATTCTGAATTCGTTTTTTAAAATATAATGATATTATAGATTTTATTTTAAAAAAAATTAGGAGAAAGTGACAAAAAATCATCTAGTTGAGTTGTTCTTTTATTTTTTAATTAGCTACATTTTTTATGGAAAAGTTTTGGTAAAATTGAGTTGTCATTAATTACTATAAATGTGATTAGGTGTATAATTAGTGTTTAGTTAGGAAGCAGTTGGCTATCTATGGTCAATTAATGATATACAAAATTTTCTAGTATTTTTTAAAATTGAAATATTAGGAAGGAAAAGAAAAATATTTTTTTTTCTATATAATTCACTATAAAGAAATTTTTAGTAGTGTCCATTTTAATTTCTTTAAAAAAAAATATGGAGCTCCAAATTGAACTCAAGTTTCATCATAGTTGTTTGATTTAACAATTGAATTTCTTGATCAAATAAACTAAAATGACTTTTACCAAATTAAATTAATTAAAAATTATATTATAATTTATAAACAACAATGATATACCTAGTAAAATTTCATGAATGAGCTCTGGGGAGGGTAAACTGTACGCAAACTTTATCTTACCACTACCTCACAGAGGTAGAGAGGTTATTTCCAAAAGACCCTTTTATCGTCCCGAAAAGCAGAAAATACTAGATATGAAATGATTTTTTTTTTTTTTTACCTGAGAAGTGTGTTGTACAGAAGAAGTTCTACCCCATCTTTCTGGATCCCAAAGAATTGAAGTATTAAAAGCAAAACTTGAAACCCTAATTGGAGGCCTTTCATCTATACTTGAAGAATTGCTTGATTTCTTCAAATGCCACCCCATAACTTCTGATGAATCACAAATTGGTCCCTCAATTATCACTTCCTTCTTGTTTGCTGATAATAATGCAATTGGCCATGTCCCAAATCCCCTATAATAAAAATTCAGTAATTTTAATTCAAATCGTCTCGTATATATTAAAAAATTTAGTAAGCAAATATAAATAATAGATTTTAAACTAAATAAATCAAATGGTATTTGTTGTTGAACTCATCACAATTCAAATTTTGGATCTATTATTTAATCAGGAGGTTAAAGATTTTCAGATAAGAAAACAACATATTTAAGGTTACACATTGTGGATTCGTATGAATTCAATAATTTATAGACTTAAATAATGTGTATTTGTTACGACTTCACTAAATAAGTACAAATATTATAGATTTTGAGCTCAGTAAATCAAATGGTTTGTGATATCAAACTCATACAATTTAAATCATAGATTTGCACCCGAATCGAGAGGTTATGAATTTAAACCGTAGATTCGTAGAAATAATTTCTTGTAAAAATGTGAAGTAGGGTTTCATATTATGAGTTCGTCTGAATTTAATAGTTTTGACTCAAATCATATACGTGTATTAAGAAAATTCACCAAACAAATAAAAATACTAGATCTTTTAACTCAAATAGTATGTGTTAATGAATTTATAAAACTCAAATTCTAAATTTGCCTTCAAATAATGAGGGCATGATTTTTGAGAAAACGAAAATAACCTCTAATAAAAATACAACAACAACATTACCGCAATGCCTCAAAGACTCTCACCCATTGCAGGGTAAGAGGAGGTCGGATGTACACAGCCTGACCCCTATGTTTAAAAACATAGCGCGACTGTTTTTGGATAACTTCTAATAAAAATATAAAATAAAATTATTTATAACGGACTCAATATTATGTAGTTAGTGCATTTAAATTGTTCTCTTTTTAAATTCAAGAACCAATTTTCTAATAAAACTCAGCAAAGCCATGTGTTAGTAAGTTGTCAAACATTTTCTTGGATCCTCATTTTGTAGACATAATATAAGATGCTTAATCTATCTGTTAACCCTAAAGTGTCAAGTATAAATAAATAAACTAATATGAAAATATATTTTTTAAAAAAAACTTGGGATTTGATAAACTTAATCTATTATACTAATTAGTTAGGATTGATTCAAACTACATTTGGATAATTAATAATTATTTAAGTAGTGAGACAATAGACAAACCAACCAACCAAACAAGCCTATAAGAAGGATTTGGTAAATAAATACTACTAAGTTTTCATTTTTCTTCAAATATATTTAAATATGTGGGACAAGAATTTCCCAACTAACACCTTTTTTTTTTCTTTTCTTTTTTTGTTTGCCAACTAACATTTAATGTTATGAGAGTGTCCAAATTTATTTGACACTTCAAAAAAGTGATTTTTATACTATTATGCTAATTGAATAATTCGAAAATCTATATAAGGATGGAACCAAAGATTGACTATTTTTTTACCTTGGAGTATGATAAAATAAAGCAAAATGGCTCTTTAAACTATCTGCGCTTTTTTCATTTGTGAAGTAGCAGTTAGTCAATGCAATTTTCGACGCTCTTCATGGGTCATCTGGAAACAGCCGCCTTATGTTTTTAAACATAGGGGTTAGGCTGTGTACATTCGACCTCCCTCACCCCGCAATGAGCGGGAGCCTTTTGAGGCACTGGGGTATGTTGTTGTTGTTGTTGTTGTATATAAGGATGGAGTTATAGTTTCGCCTAAAATGTATATTATATTCTAGTAGCATTGGAGTAAATCATGTATGTGTTCAAAATAATTTATCAAGAATTCAGTAAGTTGCATTTTCTAAAATCTTTAACTAATAAATTTAAAATTCCAGCTTCGTCTCGAATGTGTTTGTGAGAGATGGAAATGAGTAAAAGGAAATGGAAAGGAGAAAGAAATTAAGAATACTTACTCAATTGCTCTAAGCTCATCAAAGAAGGTGAGATCATAGACATTAGAGAGGCTAGCAAAATGAACAATCCCACTTAACCTATGATGTTCAATGTGATTTAAAGCCACATTTCTTTGATGATCCACTTCTTCATGAATGTTAGTGAAATTCTCCTTGAAAACCAAGTGTCTATACATAATGCCTGTTTTTCTAAGTATTTCAGATACGTCAGAATCCTCGATTTGTTCTTCCACAACTATCCACAACATTGGTTGTGGAATCAATCTCAATGTGTTTGATAGCCTCTTTAGTAACACTCCTCTATTTTTATCCTTTGCGCTCGTTGGAGTGACTATTATTAGTAGCCTTCTAGGGTTCAAGAACTCATCATTGGCCTCTTCTAGCTCTTGACCTTGATCTTGATCTTGTCGCTCTTCTTCTTCCTCCTCCTCCACTTCTTCTGCTAAAACCTTTTTTGAGTGCCTCGTTTCATTCAGTTTAGACCATTGTGATGTTACTGTTGTTATTGTTATTGCTGTTGTTGCTGATGTTTCGTCTAACAAAGGTTTATTCACCATGTTTAATGAAGGGTATGTTTGGTTTGACTCATGAAGAGTTTTGGGAATAACATTAATATTCCTAGTGGAAAACATTGAAGTAGTGCCTTTGCCTGTTGGAGCAAAGCCAGTGAAGAATCCCATAACAAAACAAAGAAGAAAATGAACAATTGCTTTCTTCCATAGTTGAACTTTTTTCTTTGATCTTTCTAAAGACCCCATGAAATCTTAGTGAAGAATAGAAAGAAATGATATGATGTAATGGACAAGAAAATGTAGTATGGAAATTATATATAACTAGTATGGTTGAGAAAATTAAAAAAAAAAATTCCTAACTATTTTTTTAACAAAAAATAAATAAATAAAACAAGGGCTAACAAACATATATGATTAAAGGTGTTAGTTGAATTTGAAACAAAGTGTTAGTTGTTTCTCAATTTTATTTCATTTGGGGTAAGGTGTTTTGCTTGAAGTAAAAGGAAAAAATAAAAGAAATTAATCATATTCAGAAGGAAATAAGTTGCTTTCTTTACCAAATATTAGTTGAAATGGAAAGCTCATACACCTAAACTTGAAGAAGTAATTTCATATTTGAAATAATTTTTTTTTTAATAATTGAATTGTTTAAGCAAGTAGGTGACCATATTTAAATTGTTTATCATATTCACCTATATTTAAAGAAAATTATCAATTATCACTCAATTAACTCTGTAGGCAAGTTTAATGATGTTTAATCAGAGCCTTTTATGAATCCATAATTAGGTTTAATCAAAGTCTTAGTGATAATAGACCTGAATTAAATCCTAGTTTTGAGTGTTAAACCTGATAAGAAAGGGAAAAAGATGAATGTCTCAAAGGCTCTCGTCCATTGCGGGGTAAGGGGGAGTCGGGTGTACGCAGCATGACCCCTATGTTTAAAAACATAGGGCGACTGTTTTCAGATGACCCATGATGAGTGTTGAAAGTTGCATTGACTAACTGCTACTTCACAATTGAAAGAAGCGCAGACAGTTTAAAGAGTCATTTTGCTTTATTCCATCATACCCCAAAGCCAAAAAATAGTGAATCTTTGGCTCCATCCAAAATATCCTTTGCTTTCCCATTCTAGTCGTTTGATTTCATATCTAGTATCTTTCACTTTTGGGGATGATATTTTTGAGATAAAAGTCTTTCGAAAACAGCTTCTTCTCTCTGTGAAGTAGTCATAAGGTTTGTGTACATTACCCTCCCCAAATCCCACTTGTGAAATTTCACTAGATATGTTGTTATATTAGAATATAAATTTCTCATCAAATTAACATGAGAAATTTAAATATTTTAATCTTAAAATATAAAATATTAAATTAATATAATCTAATTTAACTTCGAAAATAAGTCAAAGTGACTTTTAAAAAGAAAACATGACAACTAGTTTGGCTTGGCTGGAGTACTAGTTTAGGATTGAGAACTTTGAACTACTTTCTGTATATTGAGTTTCTATTAAGAGCTTTTATGGAATATAAATAAACAAGGTGGCAGGTCTTAGTTTATAATAATCTAGCATTGATAATCTAGTGTTGCTCAGCTCCTTAAAGAATGTAGCCCCGTCAGACCCTCTAAAAGTAGTGTATTTTTAAAGTATTTAACACAGGAACGTTAACATTTTTTATGAAAAACATGAGCAACATAATTGATCTTGTTATCCTTGACTAGATGCCTCAGGTTCAAATCCTAGGCATGAAAAAAAATTGTTAAGAGAGCACTTTCTCCTTAAATGAGTCTTATGCACGAATCCAAATTAATCGGAGCGCTAAAACAGATACCGAATACCAAATGGAAAACCAACAAAAGAAAAGACACCTGAGGTAGGACAGGTCAGCTCAGCATACATAACAAACATATAATAGAAAGTATAACTTACCAATCGACTAGACTTAACATAAATGTAACGACCATCTAATAGAAGGTACAACTGCCAATTGACTAGTTTTAACATGTGTAGCAACCATCTAATAGAAGGAACAACTGTCAATCGACTAGACTTAACATAAATGTAGCGACCATATGATAGAAGATATAATGGTCAATCGACTAGACTTGACATAAATTTAGAGATTGGGGCCATTCTGAAAAGGTCTACCATCTAATCCAAGAGCATCCTAAATCAGCAACAATTTCAACAACAACATACCAGTGGAATCCTACAAGTGGGGTTTGGGGAGGGTAAAAATGTACGCAGACCTTACTACTGCCTCATAGAGATAGAAAGGTTGTTTCCAGCAATCAGCAACAGTCTCAAGATATATAAAGAGTCTAAAGTTTACTAGTCCGCACCAATCAGTCAGCAAGTTCAGATGAATCATCCTTTCTCTGTCCCTGTGTCTATGTTTTCACAAGACTCAAATTTCTTCCTCGAAAAAGGAAGAAATGAAAGGGAGAAAATCCTTTAGTTATATCTTTTGTTGATTTCTGGATCTTTACGTCAAGAATCCTCTTATCAACTCGAAAAATCAGCAAGTGATATTCCTACATAACTTGAAACAACAATAACATACCCAGCGCAATCCCACAAGTGTGGTTTGGGGAAGGCAAAGTGTACGTAGACCTTACTCCTACCTGTCGAGGTAGAGAGACTGTTCTGATAAACCCTCAGCTTAAATAAAGCATGACAAAAAGTTTGAAAAAGGAATATAGATAAGAGAGCAACAACTACAATGAAATAACACGAAATTGAAACCAGAGGATAATTGAACACCAATTCTGTCTATTATTGTGACTGCTTGCTACACCAACAATGATAGACAATTTCATAACCTCTAAAACTTGCTGCACCTTTGGAACATGGTTCAGACTTCAAAATATGCTTGCTAACATATGGAAAGTAGCATAATGTTCCCAAAAGTTGGCTTCCTTTAGCCAACAAGATCATTACTTGACTATAAGGTTAAGCTGTAGTTGAGAAATTTACAATGATGTTAATTCACTTCAAAACTTAATGTCAAAACTGAACAATCTATACATGGTGCAGATTATCTGTGTGATGCATTGTGATTTTGAACATTCTAACTGACTGCACACAAAAGCGAACGTGTACATACCTTGGTCGCGCACTATAATCAAAATTTATGGTCATTTTAAGTTTTACTAGCAAATAAACGAGTCTACCACTTAAAAGCAAACTTCTAACAGTCCGAATATTCCAAAAGAGCATCTGTCACTGGTTTTATTCATAGTTTCAAGTAACAAAAGCTGTAATTCTATACGAGGATGCCAGGAAGCGGATAAGACAGACTAGTGAGTGATCCAAGACAGATGTTTTCAGCTATGACACTTCTTGGATGCATATGATTGTTACTAATAATTACTCTATAAAACAGGTAAAGAAGTTCCAGACTAATGTGCTTAGATTGATATTCAAGTTAATGTCATTAGTTTCCCCTCCATTTCATTTTCGCTAATTTTTCAATATGCCATATTATCTTTACTAATATCTACCAACAGAAAAATTGACAAAATTTAGCATGCAGAAATTTGGCTAGGCCTCGGCACTTAAGTACGAGAAATCAGCAACCAGCAGTGCTATAATAAGAAATACTTCTAATAAAGAACTTCATATTCACCAAAATCACAACGAAAAGATACATCAGAAAACAAAACCATCATAATGAAGTTCTATAAAGTGTACCATTATAAGGGAAAATAAGTGCTTCATAAGCATAACGATAATGTGCTTCCCTCCACCGTAACACTTCCTAAATTATGTGGAAACTCCTCCTAAATGGACTTGAGAATAGCGCTGTTTCATCTTATATCCTTTAACCTCCCCTTAAGTCCTACTTGTCCGAAGAAGCAGCTCGTTGATCTCTCATTGGTGGCAACTGAGACAACACCCAATCTGGTGAGTTATTGACCCAAAGCCCTATACCAGTACTCTTGTGCTTAAAATCAGGTGCTTTCTGATTAAATTTCTTAGCTCTGTTGTCCCACCATTTATCAGGATTCTCCAACAGATCTTTCCAAGAATCAATCTCCTTTCCAACATCTTTTGGTTTAGAAGCATAAACATCGAAATCAAGTCCTTCAAGCCCCTCAAGAACCCACATTGGAGCATTCTGAAGCCATAGAGAAATACTACTACCCTTCTTCTTGAAATCAGGGTGCTTTGCTTTCACAACTCCATCTAACTTCGCCTTCCGACAATCCCACCATTGTTTTGGATCCTTAACAAGGTCCCTCCAATCATCACCTCCCGTAACACCTTCCCCCGACCTGCTCCCACCTAAATTAACAGAATCATCATACTCTACACCAGACAACCTATCTTCATCTTTGACCAAAGAATCAGAATACTGCTTATCATTATCATCCAACAGAAAGTTCACACTTTTCGGATAAACTGATCTTACATTTTCCTTTTGGCTAACTTTTCGATTAAGACCCTGCACAAAGTTAACATTTTCAGCAACAATATGAAAACAAGACTGATATTCATCCATGAATTCACAAGGCAATGGATCTATCGAGAACTTCCCATACACATAAACACAATCCTTTTCCTTTACATGACAAGCAACAACATGAGCTAGATCACCAGCAAACACAACAGGAATCATCAAAACAGAGTTATCATCACGATTCTCATGAGCAATAACAGTACTAGCACAATACTTCCCATCAGATGAAGCTTCAAAACGAACTGGGGTTTGCACAAAACCAACAAGATTCACAGAATTTGCAACTTTTGCTTGGTAAGGAATCTCACTTGGCCTTGGCCAAGAAGATACATTTTCAGCTTCATCAACCTTAATTCTTGGTCGGGTTAGAGAGTAAGATAAAACAGTTTTTTGGGGTTTAGGGATTTTGGGTGTTCTTGGCTTAGAAATGGTTGTAGAGGCAAATCTTGAAGTGAGGGTTTGGAGTAAAAGTTGACATTTTTGGGGAGATGAAGAGGAAAATAAGACCCTGTTTGCTATTGATTTTGTTAGAAAATTCATGGATGGAATTGGGTTTACAGAAAGTTTGAATCTTTCATATACACAAAGGATTTCTTGTAAATCTTCTGTAGATGATAATGAGAGGAAGAAGCACAAGGGTTTTTGTGGGGTTTAATGTTCTTGGTGGAATGCCTAGGATGTTCTGCAGATTTTGCAATAGCCTCCCTAAACTTAAGTGTAATTACACTAATATGTCCACGAGTTTCATATTTCAATTATTGAACATTCTATTTATTTACCTAAACTATCGTCTTCTCGTGAATTCAAATATCACTCAATTTGTATAAAGATACAAATCAATGATAAGTTGGCTTGCATACGCATATTATCGATTCTGAAGAAATATTTAGTCAATTCAATATTGAAATGATGGGTTATAAACTCGTGAAAATGATAGTTTTAGTTTATTTAATTAATAGTATAAATGACAAAACAACAAGGCTCTATGGACCTTTAATTTTTTCTTTTTTGTGGTGAAGCCATTTCTTTGTGTGAGATATAAGTCACGAGTTCGAGCAATAATTTTAATTTTGTGCGTGTAGTTGTTATAAGGCATAGGTTCGAGTTATGAAAATAATCATCAAAATAAGTTGACTTGAGGTGCAAAGTGAGAACCATACATTATATCAATTTAGTTGCAATCGTTCTCCAAACTCAAGCAAGCGAGAAAATGTAATCCGACAAATCGAGTCTAAGGAGATGATTATTATTGTAAGGCATAGGTTCGAGTTATGAAAATAATCATCAAAATAAGTTGCCTTGAGGTGCAAAGTGAGAACCATACATTACATCAGTTTAGGTGCAGTCATTCTCAAAACTCAAGCAAGTGCGAAAATGTAATCCCACAAATCGAGTCTAAGGTGACTAAGAGGTAAGTTGATCTTATCATACCTTTGTAGGATAGAGAAGTTGTGTTTGGCAAACCTCTGGCTCAAAACATGAAACACCAACTCCAAATTTTACTTGCAAGTGGAGTTGAAAAAAATCCACAAAACTAACTTGAAGGAACTCCATTTACTTAATGAGAAAAAAGGACTAAAAAAGAGTTTTTAAGACAACATTCATTCATTTCTCTAACATTTAAGTAAATATGTCACAAGAAAGACTTTCAAATTCATACATAAAATAAATTACAATTGAATCTAATCATACATCAATGTTATAACAAAAAAAGGTTAAAAACTTGATATAATGTTCAAAACTGTGAGGGACGTTTTCATATGTCTGGCTGAGTTGAAATGGTTTCTCTTTGTGGTCTGTGTTTCCGCCACTTTTTCTTGGCCAGAGTCATGATCCACTCTGGAACCTCACCACCAGAAGAGGTAATAACGTTTGCGATGTTCCTCAAAAATGGAATATCTGCTTCAGTATACAATGTTATCGCCTCTCCACTCCGTCCTGCTCTGCCAGAACGTCCTATTTACAAGAACCACCATGCAGTTTTCAGTGAACAATTCACCGTATGACTGTGACTTATAAATCGCTATATAAGGTTGCAAAAGTCAAATTTGGGTTAGATCTTTACCAATTCTGTGAATATATGCTGCAGCAGAGTCTGGGAAATCATAATTTATTACGCAGTTGACCCCTTTGAAATCCATACCTCGGGCGACAACATCAGTGGCAATTAAAACCCATGTTTTTCCAGCTCTAAAGTTATTCACAGCATTTTCTCTCTGCGTTAAAATTGAAGCGTAAGTAGGAACCAGAAGAAGCGTTCTCTATACAGAAGGATACAATGTAATATACGAAAAAATCATAACCCTGAACTTCAACATCGACATATATTGCTCTATCCAAAATAGACATCCCCCTCCCTGCCCTTTATCATTAGAAGGCAGACGAACTTCCTCTTGATGTAGAAAATACACAAAGTCATGCCAAAGTTACCTGTATCTGAGAAAGATCTGAATGGATAACATCTGGTCGAATATCTTCCAATTTTAGCTCGTCATATAGCTCCTTTGCACGCTCTTTGTTTTGAACAAATACTAGCACTGGTGGGTTCAAACTCTACATGTATAATTAATCAGAAAGGGAATGCAATAATAAGATGAGTTAGGTATACATTTATCAAGTTAACAAATCATTGTACATGTTGATCATAGATCAGCTCAATAAAATAATAGAAGGATAACAAACTAAATGAGCACCGATGATAAAATTTTCCAAATGATCACTATGTTATCAAATAGAAGTACCAAACTACGCCGTGAAAATGCAATTAAGCATCATTGAAAGTGCCAGCCAGTGTCCATGAAAAGAATGTAACTGGAAGGAAGTAAAAATAGAAATGTTGCATTGAAATTTCCCCTTGAGAGCTGATATTGACAGTTGTACACAAACTAACTTCTTTCAATTAAGGCTTAATACATGGGGAAGAAAAGGGCAAAAAGGGGAAAGCCCAGTGCAGTAAATCTCCGCTACGTGCAGGGTCCGAGGAAAGGCCCAATCATAAGAGTCTATTGTATGCAGCCTTACCTTACATTTCTGCCAGAGGCTGCTTCCAAGGCTTGAACCTGTGACTTCTCGGTTACATGGCAACAACTTTACCAATTACTCCAAGGCTCCCTTTCAGGCTTAATACATGGACAGCCCCCTAAAATTTACTGGCAAATTTAAGGAGTTGTCTATGTTATATTAAGCCTTCTTTTTAAGTTCTTGGACAACACATAGCATACCATGTTGAGGAGACAACTGGGCGAATTTTGTAGAATGCTATATAATTTTTATAGAGGGATTTAATTGCTTTTCAGGTAGAAATACCCCTTTACCTATCAAAAGAAAAAAGATGATTTGCTTAAGTAACAGTACGAACTTACGAAAAAAAAAGGGGGGGGGGGGGGGGGGGCAGGAATCAGATGTTGAAATCCCTCTCAGCAAAAGAATGGCTCCAAATCATTCAATCAAGGGGTTTCAACTAGAACCCATTTTCTGGGGATATAAAGACCAAAGGAAAGGGTGAACAATTGACAGCACCGATGGACATCTGAAAGAATGGAAAGAAAGAACAAAAGAAAATGCTGGAAATAACACAAATGAACTGTCTAAAAATGTTAAAGAGTGCTAAGAGAGTGATAGTTTCACAGCAAATGCATAGTAACTATTATCAATATGAAATCCTCCATGTAAATATTGTTGTTCTAGGATTTTTTGGGGGATAAGTAATGGTAGAGGCAGCTCCAATCACACCAAAAGGGATATATTTTGATGACTAAGGAACATGAGGATCATACCTCTGCAAAACTTTGACGAAGACCCAAAAGCTTTCCTTCTTCACTCCCAACATATACCAATTTTTGCTTTATTGTTTCAGAAGCCGAATTTCTGCAGAAATGCAAAAGTAGCCCAGTAAGCATTCACCAAGATGGAGTCAGAAGTAGGAGAAGGAAAATCCACTGCTCCTTCACCAAAGCAACAACATAAATAAAAAGGATGAAGCCAAATAAGCATTCACTTCACTGCGAGTTAAGATACATCTGCCAAAGGCCTATAGGTACTTACTTCCTACCAATAATAACTCGAACAGCATCATGCATTATTGTACGTGCTCGGTCTTCAACTATATCAGGTAAAGTAGCACTGAACAATGACCGAAGAATTGAAGGATTTGTGCAAGCCGTCAGCACAAAATCAACCTGCTCTAGCATGCCAGGCTCGAAAAGCTTATCAGATTCATCTAAGACAAGAAATTCAACCCTGCACCCAAAAGGAGTTGGTGAAAGGCATGCTAATGCTAATTAAAAAAAGAAATACTTCACACCAAATTCCAAATAGTAACATTTTAAGGTCTACAAAAAGAATAAAGCTAAAGCATACACTCCTCTACATCAAACTCAGACTGAAAAGTAATTAAATCTAAAATGTGATTGTGCAAATAAAGAAGTATAAGAAAGAGACATTTCGAAATCCTTGTATCTCTACACTAGACCCTTGACTTCACCAGTAGCTTTTTGTTATAAATTACAGTACGAATTACGCAGTCGTCTTGGGATCTACAATGTCATTGCCTCGGAAATTCGTATTTAACTAGACCACACTGTTTTAAATCAACAAGGTTGAAATTTGACATGCCCACGCTAGCACATAAGAGTTTGAACCTTAGAAAATGAGGAACATACCTACTTAAATCAAGCTTTCTTTTGTGGATAGCAAACTTTAAGCGCAATGGTGTTGAGATCAGTACATCGCATCGCAGTTTAGAAAAGTCCCCACTTTTAGCGAGTTGCTTAGTCATCAACCTGACGTAGAACTTCTTCCTGGCCAACTTTCTGCATTCTCTTGTTGTCTGAGCAGCTAACTCTTTTGTAGGGGAAAGAATTACAGCTCGGACACCATCCTTTGAAGTGTGCTGATCAGGAAAGATGGCTGTCAGAAGTCTTCCAACTTCTAATAAAATGATAACAATCATCAAACACAACAATGCCAATATATCTGTACCTTGAGTTTCATTAGTATAGGAAAGACAAAAGCAAATGTTTTGCCAGAACCAGTGGGTGCACAAGCAAAGCATTCTCGACCCTGGTGAAAGTCAAACATGATTAAAGACTCTTAAAGGAAAACAACAAAGATGTGTATATATAAAACAGTGGCAAAATTCAAGGAAGATCATACAGATAAGAGGACTGGAATAGCCTGCCTTTGGATTGGTGTTGGTTCTTTAAATCCCAGTTCTGCCAGATTCCGTAACAGATATGATCGACATTTATATCTGCGGGACCATATACAAACAGACTGCTGGTGAAACCGAGAGGGAACGTCAAGCGCAGACAACAACAAATTAGCTGATGAATACAGAGAAAGCAATTTACTTTTCACAGCAACTTTATACATTCACGGTTCATGTCCCATGAAAGGAAATATGAAATAATGGGGAATGCATGGAAAGGAGAGTTAGAAGAAAATGTGTTCAATGCACAATTGCAGAATCCTAATTCCTACCTCATTTTACCACCAATGGTCTATCCCCCCTAAAACAGCACAGTACACCGGTAAAGATGACATGACAAAAAAGAGTGGTAGTTAAGTACAAAATCATATGTGCATTTATTATATATTTCATTAAGTACTGACCTATATGCTTCTAAAGTTAAACATCATAGATAATCCTCTTCCACAACGATTCCCCAGAAAAAGAATACAAAACATAAAAAATTGGAATAGATAAGAAAAAACAATACATAAGTGCAGGAGAAACAGCAAAATCTTTCATTAGCCTACTTATTTTGCACGCTAGATCAATTCAAAACAACTTATAATATTCCCAACAACCCATCACAGCCTATTCTTGCTTTACACAACAACAACAACAACAACAACATACCCAGTAAATATCCCACAAGCTATTCTTGCTTTACACATTACAACAAAATGTGTAACTCGCATAAAGTAGATTGACATAGAAAGCGGTCAACAAATTGAATGGACCAAAGCTTTGTTGGGTGTTCCACTTAATGTAACTTCCTCAACATGATCAAACTGCTCCATACAATAGATATCCTACTGTAAATAAGGAAACATCTTAAATACTTGGCCTTGGTGAAGCATGAACCCATCAGAGGAAAGGAGGCAGGGAATCATGCATCTCCGTACAAAAAATCAACAAAATGCATGACAAAGTACCTTGATCTTAATTCGGCAAAACTGTGCAATGGTGAAGGGATGTTACTCCCTGAAACATGAATGTTGTGCATCTTCCGGAAAATTGCATCCCTCTAATCCCCAAAATCAAAGGAACAGAAGAAATGTCTCTTCAATAAAAGTTTAGCAACAATTCATGAACGCAATAAAACAGCTTACTACAAACTTCTAGCAAATGAGACAAACCTCCAATTGTCGATAATATTCTTTCTTTTCCTGAAGCAGTTCATTTACAGATTGGTCAACCTCTTCACTGGCAGCTTCCTTTTTCGATTTTGAACTCTTAAAGATGGAAAATCCATCCACGGAGTCTAAAACCAATGCCGTGAATTAGGAAAAAAGGCCAAAGCAGCATACTTTTTCCAACCATTTTATACTACATATAAAGAAATAAACGAAAAGCTCAAATAGACAGACAAAAGGTAATTTACCAGAAGCTGTTCCCTTCTCCTTCCTCTTCCTCTTCTTACCCACGCTAGTATTTGTCTCGTCCTCCATTTCAGATTTCCCATTCTCGACAAACTCTGTTTCCTCTAATGAATTGTCAATAGTTTTATCCTCCTAAGTTAAATATAAACCCAAATCTTCATTTGCAAAAGCATAACAGATAGGCAATGACATACACAGAATAAATCATAGAGCTTTTTGTCAGTAAGAAATATCTGAATTCAAAACATGCCAAATGCTACTACATACACACGGACTCGGAGGAACTCAGTTTTCTTCCTATTCTTCTATATTACCACTGTCCCTTTTTATATCATACTATCACTGTTAAGTAAATATCTGGTATTTTCTGCTTTTGGGGATAATATTTTTGAAATGAAGGTCTTTCGGAAATAACCCCTTTATCTCTACGAGGCAATGGTAAAATCTATGTACATTTTACCCCACAGACCCCACTTATCGGATTCCACCAGCTATATTGTTGTTGTATTACTGTTAAGTAAACTAAACTTACAGAGTTCAATAGGAATACCTTCTCAATCAATTGCAGTTTCTCAGCTGAACCAACTGTATTTTTCCCCTGCACATCAAATTACAAAACAAAACAAAAAAAAATCAAGAACTTTTGCAAACAAAAACTCAAACTCTCAATACCCAAAACCCATATTTGCAAAAAAGATCACTTTTTCACTCAGAAATTAACAAAGGGGCGAAGCAACAGAAACAAAAAAAAGAAAAAGAAAAATTTACCTTAAATCTGTCAAAATCACGAGCAAACTTTTTGCGGTTGAAAGAGATGCCTCCAAACAAGAAAGATGCATCTTTTTCCATATCTCTCAAGTGGGTTTTCGATTGCAGAGAAAATTGGAGCTGAGATTTGGGGCAACCAAACAAACAAAACTTTGGCAGCTGAGAGAAGTTTTGCAGGGTTTAAGAAGATGAATTCTCAGGGATTTAATTTTTTAAAAAACCAAATATATAAATAAAAATAAAATAATATTTTAAATATTTTTATTCTTTAAAAAAAACATTGAGAAGTTATTGTGGATGTTTTATACCCTCATTGATACTTTCGTAATTTTGTTAAACATAAAATTTAAATTATTCTTTGTTTTTTAAAAAAAATAAATTGATATATATTTTTTAAATTTGCCAAATAATTTAGAATTAGGATGTAATTTATGCTTTAAATTGATTAATATTAAAAATATAATTATATAAAATAAATTGTAACTCAATTTTTATATACCACCAGAAATATTCAATGAGTCTCAATATTTTTATCACTAAAAATGAAACGAAACTTTCAATAAAACATATATGTAATTAAAAATAAACCTTAAATAAGCAACTTATATAAATTATTATGTAAAACAATATGATTATTATGTAAGCAAATGTTTCATATTTAGATGCATTTTTTCCACTAATAGTTTTAAAATTATTGCCATGCAGATTGGGTTTGAGACTATTAAAATTTTTTCTTGATTTATTACAGACAGTAAAAAATTCATGAAAAAAATTGATCAGAAATTATATCATCAAAAAATTCATGAGATAATATATATAAAAAATTGAGATAATCGTCTAATTTTTATTACGTGGCCCTTAAATACTATAAGATGTGCAGCCGATTACACCAACACTATTGGAATTCTTCATTCGGCCATTACAAACGATTCGATGAAGGTTTCGCAGAAAAACTTACTAAAAATCATACCATCAAAAAAAACATGAGCTAAGATATGAAAAAAGGAGAAAATTGTCAAATTCATATTTCTTTGACCTCTAATTGCTAAAAGATGTCATACGGATCAAGTTCTTTCCCACGTCATTATGAATGATTTTGTGAAAAAATTGATTGAAAGTAATATGAGAGAAAAAATTATAAACTAACACACGCAAAAGTGAAGAAAATTGTTAAATACTAATCATGTCATTCCAATTATTATGGATAGTAATTTTACTAATTATTCATAGTCCAAATTTGATTATCAAGTATTTGTACCTCACTATCGCGATTAGTATCCAAATTATGATTATCATTTATTATATGATCAGTTATAGCCATTTAAAAACTCAATAGCTATACTTATTAATTATTTTGGTGTGATATATATATATATAATGATAGAATTAATTATTTTACAATAATATGTTTCCAACTAATGACTCTTTATAACCTGATTATGTCAATTAAGTATATCGTATCTAATTAAGATAATTTAGTTACCCCAATATCGTTGTAGTGCATCATCAAAATTCATCATAAGAAGAACAATATTATGACTTTAATTTTCTTCTTAACACAGTGCTATCGCAAAAAATTTAAATTAATCGAATCAAGATATTAAAAGATAAAATAAACAAGACATTCACCATAAGCCATTTGTCAATATATTAACTCTTATATATTGTGTCCAATCATCTTCAAACACATGGCTACTTCCACCTTTTCTTTAGTATTTCCCACATTTCTGTCTCCTTCAACAACTCATCCATTTCCTGTTCTCTACCTACCCACCAATTTCCCATTCTTGATTTCACTTCAATTCTCAACAATCCCCAAAAGGGTGTTTCCTCAGTGTATTTTTACTCCACCCGACATCACAGATCTGACTAAAAATTCAATCTTTTTTCAATGTCTCAGCATCCATTGAAAGCAGTGACACTGACCCATGTTAGATACAAGAAGGGTGATCAATTAGGCCATTTCTTAGCATGGGTTTCATTGGTTCCTGTATTCATAAGCCTTGGTGGGTTCGTTTCTCACTTCGTTTTTCGTAGAGAGCTTCAAGGTATGTTCTTTGCAGTTGGGCTTATAATTTCTCAGTTCATCAATGAAATAATCAAGAAATCAGTTCAGCAGGCTCGACCTGAAACGTGTGCACTTCTTGAAATGTGTGATTCTCATGGATGGCCTTCTAGTCATTCACAGTATATGTTTTTCTTTGCTGTGTATTTTACTCTCTTGACATATAGGAGATTGGGGCTAATTTGTAGAAATCAATTGTTGGTTGCGGTTCTTTTGGTTTGGCCAATGGCGATTTTGACGATGTATTCGAGGGTGTACTTGGGTTATCATACGGTTGCACAGGTGTTTGCTGGTGCTGCTTTGGGAACTGTGCTTGGTGGGGGTTGGTTTTGGGTTGTTAACAATGTGCTCAGTGGTTTATTTCCTGCTATTGAAGAGAGTGTTTTTGGGAGGTTCTTTTATGTTAAGGACACATCTCATATTCCTAATGTTCTGAGATTTGAGTATGAGAATGCAAGGTCTGCGAGGAAACATCCGTCCTACAAGCGCTCTGATTGATTGATGGTCACTGGTAAGAGAATTTATATTCTTTTTATTGTGATGATTATGATTATGATGTGAAATGAGCTTAAATGTAGAAGTGTGGATTATATAGTGGACACCAACTTGACTGGGACTGAGGTGTAGTTGTTGTAATTTGTTTATTCTGTTTATGTTAGATAACCTTTGTCAAGAACACTCGCCTTGTCGATTCTTCCCCTCATTCTTTTCACCGTGGACATTCCGATGTTCATGCAAAGCATAGGGTAGACAAGTGGTAGACTTCACACCACAGACTCCTACGGGAGGCAGCAGTGGGGAACTTTCCACAATGGGTGAAAGCCTGACGGAGCAATGCCGAGTGGAGGTAGATTTTGTCCAACATTACATATTATTATTTGAATAACGGAATGAAATGTGTCCAAGTGGAGCAGAATGTATATTGAAGATTCATACAACAGATATAACAGCGTGGGATTGATATTAGTTGTTGTTTTGTGAAGTACTTGTTTTGGCCGGCACCAACTTGATTGAAACTGAGGCATAGTTGTGGTACTTTGTTTAGTCTGTTTATGTTAGAAAACTCTTAATCAGAGGTGGATCTAGGGTTTTTATAACATGAGTGCACTACTATTCCATCAAACACTCATGGATCAAATCAGAGAAGTAACACAAAAGTTAAGAGGAAAGAGAAAGATATCTTCCGAAGAAAGCATTGGCTTATAGTGTTCTTCAATTTCGCTATCACCTGTGTTTTTTGTGTTCTGGTTATTACATTATCCCATGGTTGTTACTGTGCTTTCTTCTGTTTATTGTGTTATGCTTTCCATTTCACATTATTTTGTTGTTTTTATTGTATCCGTGTCTGTATCCCCTTTTTCAAACTGTTCCGAATGCCTTATTTCAGCCGAGGGTCTATGAGAAACAACCTCTCTATCTCTACGAGGAAGGGGGTAAGGCCTGAGTATACCTCCCCAGATTCCACTATACATGGCATGCTGTTGTCGTATATTAGATGCTTCCCTAGGATTGAACCTATACCAAAGATAATGTTCTGTCTCTGGAAAGATTGTAGCCTTAAGTTGTCAAAGTTGACAGAAACTAGAATGCACATGCAAAGTTGAAACTAAGGTGTAGTTTGCTCCTTTAGGTAAATAACTAAGCATTCAATCAAGTGCACCATTCAGCCCTTTTGGAGCATAGGTGCCAATAGATGATATTAAATCAGTTCTAGGAAATATGTACATAAAATAACTAATTTAGTGGAGAGACCATGTGTTCACAGGCACCGTTAAATGCCCTATAAACCCGCCCCCTGCCCTTAGTTTGTGTAAAAGTACATATTATTATTCGGAATGAAATGACTCAAGTGGGCGGAATGTATGTTGAGGATTCATATAGCAGTCCCAAAAAGTATGGGCTTGATGTTAGTTGTTATTGTTTTTGTTGTGTGGTATGTTGTTAAATTAAACTGTGGTTGAAGTTTGACTAGGTTTGTTTTGTGAATGAACTACAAGTACAATGTGTTAGTTTAGCTGCCCTCCTTTGATATATCTGATAATAGTATTTACGCTTTTTGATTAATCTGTTTGATAATATGTGAATATATACATCATTCTTAGTATATTACTAGTTTGTGAGTCAATCATTCAATGTTATAGCACAAAATATTGTTGTATTTCTGAGAACACGGGTCGTTTATGTTTTCCAGAATCTTTTGTCATCACACAAATTTTTGTTTGAAAGTTTTACATTTATCAAGAAAGTAGTCTATTTGCAAGGTAGTTTTTTCTTGTTAATTTTTTAAAAAACTACCTACTAACTTTCTACCCTAGTCCATGACTCTATGAACTTATCTTTAAGTTTTGGTGGTATCTCTTTATCATCCAAGACTTCAGAAGCGAGCCTCCATTTCATCCACCTTGCACTAATACGATGTGTGATGATCATCAATCTCTTCTGAACTGTGGTTGGCCAACACTTTTTCCTCCATACAACAAAGTTGGTTTAGCCATCACTTTGTGAACTAACCTTTAAGTGTTGGTGGTACCTCTTTATCATACAAGACTTTGGAAGCGAGCCTCTGTTTCATCCACCCTGCACAAATACAATGCGTGATATCATTGTCAATTTCTTTATTTTCTTGAATTAAAAACCCAAGATACTTGAAACTTACCCTCTTGGGGATGTCCTGTGTATTAAGCCTCACTTCCTCATCTACCTCACTTCCTGAACTTGCATCCCAAGCATTTTGGTTTGGTTTTGCTTAACCTGAACCTTCAAACTCCAGGGTTTGTCTTCAAACCTCCAACCTAACGTCAACTCTATTGCGAGTCTCATCAATCAGAACTGTATCATCCGCGATGTTAGTTTATGGATGAATAATGCAAAATAATGAAAATTCATGGTTAACTCAAAATATACTCAAAATTAGCTTATTAACCAAATCTATGAGAAATGTGACCTTCATCTATCTTGGAATCACTTTGTTACTACCTTGAATCTTAAAATGATATCATGGCGGGTTGAAAGTTTGTTGGATGAAGAGCAGTTGCCTTCTATTGGTAGTGGTAAAGTTGAGTGCACATCTATTAAGTTTTAAGACCTCCCCGATGATGCCTTGGTTGAGAAACAGAATTAAAGGCTATATGAAATGCACAATTGAGGGAAACTTGATTAAGATGACACTTATAAATGAAGAGTTGAGACACGCCAGACAGAAAGACCGTGGTGATTTATTTACTATTTAATTGATGGTGGTGTCTGGGTCAGCTTAAATGCACCTCGACTAACCAGCGACCTGCTGTCTCCTACCAGTACATGTAATTCTGCCTACCAAGGCTTAGGAAAATGGGAAGAAATGACTGGTATTTTTGCCTCGTGGAATTTGAACCTAAGATCTCATGGCTCTTCTCCAACATTATTGACCTCTAGACTACTCCCTTGAAAGCACAAGAAAAGTTATTTATTATGTTCAAAGATGAAAGAACTTGAAGCTGAAGCAGAAGGCCTATCATATATTTTAAAACTTATCTTAACATATAGCAATCTGTTGATTAGGAATAGCCTATTTCTATTGATGAATCTAAGTCTATAGAATTGAACCCAGTAAACTTCCATAGCCTCTTTCTGTTAAAGTTCAACAACTGTGAAAAGAAAATCAAGAAAGCACAAGCAATTAGTGGGTTCCCCTTGTTATAAAAAAAGCACAATCGATTAGAAGTGATAGAGCTGTAAGCATACCAGAAAGCACAGATACTTTAAATTGATACAATGCAAAAATCAAGTTTCAGTGAGTTCTTTCCATAAGGTCTTATTCAGCTAGGAACATCTTCTTTGGCATCGCCATGTCGATCCCTTAATTCCTGTTCTGTTGTGTCCTTAACTAAGTCCACATGTACCCCAGGATTTGTAGGTTTCTGGAGATAATTTTTCTCTTGGTGTATCTAGTCCCCATTTATCACTTTTAGTCATCATGTTGTTGCGCCTATTACTTATTGGTGCATATTGAGATCTACATAGGGTGTTACGTGGACATATTTGCTTATAATGAATTGATTAAGACCCTCAATGACCAAAGATATGGTGGAGAAACTAAATTCCTTCTATTGTAGGTTAACATGCAATTCTATCCTTCTTGGCTTACGTCCCAAACGAAATAAGGAAATGGATACTTGTTATTACCTAACTCTAATCTCTTGATTCCAAACTTGTGATGTGTATGCCAATGACAAGACCTAGAAACTCATTTGTAGCTCTATCTTATCCTGATCACAGATTCATGAGAGATGAGATCACCAGGACATGTACTCTTATACTAAGAGTAACTGATGTCAATTAGATTATTTCCAATAATATACCTTGCTACTTGGAAAACGCTCTGTGAGCATCACAAGTCGTTTTTATTGAAAGATGATGTACATCATGATTCAAGGGTATCCAATTTATGATGCGCCTAAGCTGATCAATGTATAAGTCGGTGTATCACACTCAAAGATAACAGACAATCCCAAAATAAGTACTATATCACTAAGTTGCTTGGAATAATTTGATAAGTTGATTTTTCAATTTATTTTTTACTTAAATTTTGTAATAACCATGTAGGATGTACTCTTCCAGTTTGGGACAAATTTGAAAGCCATTTGTTCATAAACCTCTAGCAACAACTTCTAATATCTGAATAAATGATAAATTTAATTTCAATCTAATGAAATTTGCCAAAATAATAACTACAAGAATTACTGACAGATGTGCATTTCAAATAATTGTAGTTTTTATAACAATAACAACTACATACCTGGTGTAATCCCGCAAGTGGGGTCTGGGGAGGATGATGCATACACAATTTTACCCTTACCTTGTGAAGACAGAGAGGATGTTAGACCCTGAATGCAAGTAATGATAAGGTAAAAGCCTTCGTAGTAAATATTAACAATGCAATCAAAAGTTAGGACTCATCTTAGTGGTGTTTAAGCGAGATAGGAGAAATATGAACTAAGAATTGGTTAAGCTACTAGGCAGTGCCAATCTAAGGATTAGTATTGAAATTGATCAGATGTGAATCATACCTTCTGTAGTTTGGATGGAATATATAAAGAATCATATGTATTTTTATGGAATAACTTAATTGTAGGTCTCAAGTGTATTAGGGAGCACAATATTATGTGAGTCGGGAAACTCCTGGATGCAAATAATTTCTGAGGGCCAACAGACTAGGTAAAACCTGAATTAACCTTGGTGCACTTGCAGGAAACTCTTTGCCGAGGGCCTGTGCAAGGTCTCAAGATCGAAATCCACTAGGTGCAAACAATTTCTGAGGATCATCAGACTGGGTAAAACCTGAATTAACTGTGGTGCACTTGCGGGAAACTCTTTGTCAAGGGCCTGTGCACCCCCGGGATTAGTCGGGGCTCTAAGAGACTCGGACACCCAGTGCAAATAAAAAAAAATAAAAAATTATGTGAGTTGTAATATATGCACTATGAATTTGGTGTTACTGGGCAAAGATTTGCCAATATTACTCAAAAGGAAAAACTTGAAAATAACACCGAAAGCGATAAATGTAAAAAAGGGAAGTAATTAGTTCAACAGCTTCATTTAACCTGATGAAGTTTAAAAAGTAACAACGAATGTAACTAATTAGAGGTGTAAAATCATCTTCTAAGGTTTTATTGAGTTGGAGTTGTCGAATTTTTTTTCTTGAATCACAACAACAACAACAACAACAACAACAACAACATACCCCTATGTTTAAAAACATAAAGCGGCTGTTTCCAGATAACCCATGAGGAGCGTCGAAAGTTGGATTGACTAACTGCTACTTCACGAATGAAAAAGCGCAAATAGTTTAAAGAGCCATTTTGCTTTATTCAAAGAAAATGTACAAGTAAATGGAAAATAAAACTTTTGCTATTTCACATATTTTTTTCATAGTATAGAGTAAATATTGTGTAAAAAAAAGGCAATCCAGTCCACAAAGCATCGCACATAAGTAGTGTATGGGGAAGGGCCACAACCCAAGGAGTGTGATGTAGATAGTCTACCCTAATGAAGGCATTAGTGGTGCTTTGATTGCTTGTACCCCAGCCGAGGAGGCTTGTAGTTGGGAACATTCATGTGCTATGTAGTCCAAGCCGTGAAGATGTTAAGCTTGGTCAAGTAAGATCTTGTATTTTGAGTTTGCCGCTCAATTTTTTGTATCATAAAATCTGATAGGCAATTCCTTTACCTGTCAATTTACCTTGACAAGCTTATTAGTTAGACAAGGAACATTAGCACTTCTCAGGTATGGAAATATCCTTTTTTGTGATTTATGTCTAAACTGTGTGTTCCCAATGCATGTGCAAAATACACTTGCCCCCAATTGTTATACTTTAAAGAACATGCAATACTTACTTTGAAAGAGCGGTTTTGACTTTAAATAGTTAATACTTATATTTCTATTTTAGAAATTGAGGTTGCACAAACTTGGAGCCACAGAATGAATAAGAGGAATTCGAAAAAGTATTCTGTAAGGCTAATGTAATTGAGTGAAATTTATTTTGTATTTGTACATGAAAAGAATTCCATTTGTGTATGTGCTCTAGACAAAAAGAAATAAGGTGCTTTATTCCATTCCGTACATAGATCGCGTTGAAAAACTAGATAGATATAGCACTCTTGAACTTCTGAATGTGTCTATAAAGCCAATAGATGTTAGATAAACTCATGTTACAGAGATTCTCACCATCTCACAGAGCTAGGTGTGGTGTGAAATGTAAATGCATCAATCTCACTGGAAATGGAAACATAAAAGAACACTAATGAATGCACAAGAGCTTTCTTTGATCAATAACTTTCACACAATTCACTAGTTCAATGAACAATTTCAATTGATTTACTAATTTTGGCAGCACAAAGCATCATTAAAGACTAAATATGAAACAAATGAAATGACTGACTTAATAACACAAGAACTCTAAAACTGTCTTTTTTGTTATCTAAAACCTAGGATAAATAGACTCTGGAAAACTAACAACAATAACTTAATAATAAAAACAAGATTTGACCATTCTAGAAGACTCGATTGTTGCTAAACTCCAAGGACAACTCCAAATTGAAGCATTCCAATTACCACCTCCATGGTAATTATTAATTCAAGAACTTTCCTCCTCTTCTGGTTCTAGGACACATTTACCTTTTATGTCCTTATATACTTTGTCCAACCTCGACTGGAGTGCCATGTACTCCTCTAACCTGTGTTTGTCTGACAGTATGTTTGAGCGAGGGTATTCTTTTTCTTTCTCGTCCAATGCTTGTTTTTCTTTGCGAAAATCTTCAAATGCCTCAAAGACATTTGATTCGCCCACATTAGTATCATCACATTGGCGATCGTCTTGTTTCAAGCCAAGAAATTTATCACTTATTTCTTTTACACTCTTGGAGCCATAGGAATCCCCAGACCCCACTTGTGGGATATTACTGGGTATGTTGTTGTTGTTGTCTTGGAGCCATAGGAATGTGGTCTTCCACTTGGTGAAAATAGTAAAACACCAACGTCTGCTCCGGTCAGCGTTGAATACTCATCTGCTTTCTTGAACAAACCTTTTTTCCTTTTTGAGAAAGTAATGAGCCTTGCTTTTTCTGATTCAATGAGCTTCAATTCAATCTTTTGCCTACCGTTTGTCCTCTTCACAATTGCAAAAACAATTAATCAAAGAAGAAAATAAGATGTTTTGGCTGAATAAGCCTGAGCAATTTTGAGAGGAATGCTTGTGTTATTTATAGTTGGTGCGCAAGTCTATCTATCACGTGTATTGTAATGTTTATAGAATGTTTTCACATTATGGGTCTATTTGTCATGTGTATTGTCACGTTTATTTATTGTTTTCACATTATGAGTTGATTTATCATGTGTACTGATGCGTTTATTTAGTGTTATGTGAATCTATTGTGAGATTATTACGAATCCCAATAAAAATTTTCTTTTTATTTATTTCACTATATTTGCAAAGTAATAATGCTGAATTGAATCTAAAGATCTATGAAAAATAAATTGTCAGGTTTATTTAACATTCTCATATTATGTGTGTATTCTCACATGTATTGTTTCCATATTATGAGTTTATTTGTCGTGTTTATTCAGTGTTGTGAATCTTATGAGGTTATTAGGGATCTAACAAAAAATGTTTTCCAATATATTCAAATGCAATGCAATAGTCGTAATATACCCATTTGTAGTTCCACACAATGGGGTCTGGGGAGAGTAAAGTGTATGCAGACCTCTACCTTAGATGTGAGGTGGAGAGATTGTTTTCGATAGACTCTCTGCTCAAGGCAAAAACAGTCTAGGTAAAGACATAATGAAAGTACAATAGAGTGATAGACAATAGATAACAAAACAACAAAGAACTTAACAGTACTGCAACAAAATAATACTGCAAATAAACTACACGAAATAGTATAGTGTAAAATTGAAAAACAAGAAAGTATAATAGTAGTCAATGTTACCTTTGTCAAAAGAAAGTATAATAGTAGTCATATGACTATTAGTAAGGGCAACAAGGCAAAACAATTCTACCTACTAGTATAAACACACTCTTAGCTACTATACTTTTACCCTAATTTATGTTCTCCAAACCTTCCTATCCAATATCACGTCCTCATTAAGCTGCAAATGTACCATATCCTATCTAATCACCTCTCTCAATATTTCTTTGGTGTACCTCTACTTCTCCTGAATATATCCATAACCACTTCTCACACTTCCACATTGGGACATTCGTGTATCTCCTCATCACATACCCGATTCATCTCAATCTTACTTCTCGCGTCTTGCCTTCCATTAGGGTCACCTCCAATTTGTCTCAGAGATCTGCATCTTGTAATACTCACCCATCCATCGCAACATCCTCATCTTCTGAATTGAGAGTTCGTGATTAGTCAATGCTCTACACTATGCAACATAACTGGTCTAACTGCTACTCTATGGAACTTGCCTTTGAATCTAGGTGGCACTTTCTTATCATACAAGACTCCAGAGTAGAGCCTCTATTTTATCCTTCCTGCAACAGTACGGTGGGTGACATCCTCTTCAATCTTTTCCATTTTTCTGAGACTACCTCTCATTTAGATGACCTGTGTATCAAGCCTCACTTCTATATCAGCCTCGTGTAAAATCACTAAACTCGCTCCAAGTTTTCAAGCTTGGTCCTACTCAACCTAAACCCTTTAGCTTCAAGATCTATCTCCAAACCTCCAACTTAGTATTAACTCTGTTGCGAGTTTCATCAATCACCATGGCACCTCACCTTGAATATGTCGTGTCAATACATCCATCACCAAGTCAAATAAAAATTGATGAGAGTCAAACCTTGGTGCTATATCAACACGGGAAAGTGCTCTGAGTCTCCTCCCATTGTCCGTACTTGAGTCTTAGCTCTATCATTCATGTCCTTAATTGGCCTAGCCTCCATGTACCTCCATAGAATCTCCCTAGAAATTTTGTTGTAAGCTTTTTCTAGGTCGATGAATACCATGTATAAGTCTTGTCTTTCTCATACTGCTCCACCAGTCTTCTTACGAGATGAACGGCTTCTATAGCCGAGCGTCCTGGCATAAATGAATGGCTTCTCCCTATTTATTCAACTGTAGTGGCAAAGTAATAATGTTGAATTGAATCTAAAGTCCAAAAAAAAATAAGAATGCTTTTAATTTATTTACTTATATAATGTAAATTCAAAAGGGGAGCCTTGATGCAACAATAAAAATTGTCTTTGTATGACCTATAGGTTACGAGTTTAGTATTCGATATGGGTGCAAGTCTAGAGGTTGGATCCTTCGTGATCTCAATTTTAAGATTCAAGATAATTTTTGATAAAAGATAATATCTAAAAATATAATTCAAATATCTAAAAATATTTTTATAGAAAATATGCTTAAATTATGGTGGACTATTTGGAAGGATGTTGATGCATTATTATTACAACGGCATCTCCTTATTGTTTTGATGTAATGTGGCTATGACAAATGATATAGAGGCCATGATACACTTCTTGAGTTCAATGTTCATTGCACATTCAACAGTGATGTTGATATGTGTAAATATTTTGTGAAGTACCTTTTGGTAGCAGAATTTCTAATTCAAATATCATTTAATGATAAGTAACTTATGCCTAAATTATGATTTCACCCTAGCTTTTATTTTGATTTCAGAAATCATTGTATCTATCTCGAATTTGTCTCAAATTTCTCGATTGATTTGGGTCAAAAGTATCAAAAACCGATCAATCATATCTAGTATGAATTCCGCATCCACACGCATGTCCTGTTGACACGTGTGCGGCACCAAAAGTGAAGAGTAAGCGCTATTCAGTTATATCATCAACAAGTTAGTAGGGATTCGATACAATTTTCTTGATATGAGACAATTTACTGAGATTCTCTGATGAGCGTTCACATTCTTGCATAAGTATCATGTAAACTAGTAGTTACGAGGTCAATCATTCTCTCTAACAAGCACTCATGGAGTATGCTGGTCCAATAAATTTATTTGTACCTTCTATGAACAAACCTTAATGACTCTAGTTATTTATGATTAGGACTTAAGAGGGATCGAGGTCTTAGCAACATGATATGATCATTATCCTTGACATTGCCCTCATCCAAGTGTTTCATTATCATGGTTATAGATATGCACAACATGATAATGAAATGTTTCCTTTTCATTATCAAATAACGAATGAAATTGTTACAAAACTATCTTTCTCTAGCTTAGTTAGAACATTTGACTTGACTGATTGAGTTGTATGTTTACCTACTGTCGAAGTGATTTTGGTATCTCAAATATTTTAGGTCATTGCGGTGTTGACTTCTTGTTAGACAGTAATCAAGATCTATTGATTTTCCTAACAAGAAAGATTGATTTTTTTTTTGGTTATATTAATCAATTAATTTAGGGGTCCACATTATTAGTTGTATAACTAACTGGTCAATGTTTACCAGGTAAGGATCTGTAGCCATTTGTGAGATTCATTGGGACATCAACTTAATAGACATGACGTATTGGAAAGTATGTAGTGCTTATGTTCTGATTGTGGACATCACAAAGTCTTATCGTATGCACTTGCCATCTTTTTTTCCATATGCACTTAACAGGATGATAAGACTGTAATAAAAGGAAGAATGGTTTTTGAAATATCTCATGTGCTGCTATTTGTGCAGTTCCATTATTGACTGGATCATTCATTGGTAATGACTTTGATGACACATTTAACAGATCTACTAGAAAAAAGTTGCATACAACTTTTGTTATTCTTGATGAGAAGCTTGTGCAGTCTATATTAAAATATACGTAGAGTGGGTCTGGCAAGCAAGAGTTACATCTCGAGTCAAGAACACTTGAGAGGAAGCATATTTTCTTGAGTAACATGTAAAATCTCACAAGTATGATCTAGGGAGAGTTGAACGTACACGGACCTTACTCCTACCTCCTAGAGTAAATCAAGTAGTTATGATGTGAAGGAATAAAAGTATTTTCAAAGATCAGGATATTTTTCTCTTTGTATAGGGTACATTAAGTTCTAAGTAAGGCCTATTATAAACATAAAATGTGCCATGCTTCCCCCATCCTTGTGGTTGATACAAAACTTATAAACAACAATATACCCAGTGGAATCCCACAAGTGGGGTCTGGGGAGAGTAGAATTGTAACGACCCATTAGGTCATTTGAGAAATAGAGTTGTTTATTCCATAAATGATTTATTTCATAAAATTTAAAAGGGTGATTTGAACTATTTGATAACTTTTGTTATCTAGCTTAGGGGTAATTTTAGATAATTAAGTTAATTTATGGGTTGAAGTGATAACTTAGTTAAAATCCTGTACTACATGTCCTATACCTATTAAGATAAATTGGTAGAATGTAGTGTTGTTAGTATATAATTAGTTTTTTTTTAAAAAAGTAAATATA
>JAOTQJ010000111.1:1420744-1437425 GCA_025642045.1 Solanum sejunctum
ATATATATATATATATATATATATATATATATATAGAAAAGGGCTGCGTTCAGCAGCCCTATTAGGAAAACAAGGAATGAACAGAAGCAAAAAAGGCGAGAAACTCACTTGCAGAAGACATGAGCGTCGACGTTGATATTCGGGTAAAATATTGCCTCACGATCCTATAATTAATGAGGAACAATGGTTGGCTAGGATGTATGTATATATAATGGAAATCATTATTATATTGTTATGTGGGTAGGATTGGAAACATGGAAGTTAAATCTGTAAATTGAATTGCAGTGTTCTCTTTCCCCTCTATTATATGTTAACTTATTATTTTGATAGTTAATGATCAACCATTAGGATGAATAGATTGATACTGCATTTACTTGTGCCATTTTGTTTGGTATTCTGTTGTTTTGATTTATTTTATAATTATGTTATTATGATTTAAGTATTAATATTGTAGTATGAGTAACTAAATATTAGGTCTATTAAATTATATGAACACCATTAAAGTTGTGTTATTTGGAGGTTTTAAGACTTAATCCTAGGTTTGAGATTTAGGAAATGAATTATAGAATTGGGTGAGTTTTTGGGTCTAGGCTAGGCATATAGCAATATGGGTGTCTATGGACTCATTTTCTTATGAATATTATATATTTGATAGATTCGAAAGGTTTTGAGATGTTGAAGAAAGGGAAAGCATTGATGGATTAGCTCACTTGACTTCGGTTCTTCGTTTGAGGTAGGCTATGGTTTGTTCTATCTAATAGAGAGACTCTTAATAGCGATTGATAGTCATTGAGTAAAGTTGTGATATTTTCTATACACTTAATTTTTGTGGCTTGGTTGACTGATGTATTCTTGTGATTGGTCTGCAATCTCATGACCATGAAATCTATAATCTTGAACTTGATCTCTCAAAGTGATGCCTTGAATAAAGTAGGCTTGATGAAACATTGACAATGAAGTGAGAAGTAATGATAAGGAATAATGAATTATATATATTGGATTGGGTGTCACGTACCGTCATATATAAATTATAGGATTGTGTGTCACGTACCGACACATATATATTATAGTATCAGGTGTCACGTTTCAACACATATATTATAGGATCGGGTGTCACGTTCCGACACATATATATTATAGGATCGGGTGTCACGTTCCTACACATATATATTATATATATACATATTGAATCGGGTGCCACGTTCCGGCATAATAATAATAAAGGAAGATATGTTAAAATAATTTAATATACTCAATTTCAAAGAACCTATCTCCCAAAAGAAGTGTGATGTGGAGGCTTGAGTCCTCATGTGTATTATCGATATCGTTGATTGGTTGTGTATTTGTTTCTTACTGTTGCCACCTGTTAAGTGTTATGGTTGATTCCTGCTATTATTTTATGTATATTAATTTCTATTTAGAGTCGGCCGATGATACCTACTCAGTACACGTGGCTCGTACTGACTCCTACTTGGATTTTTCTTTGTTTTGATTTTGTGGAGTGCAACAAGTGTTTCATCAATTTCGATTTGCCATCAGTCTAGCCGGTCGTTGGTACATCAGGTTCGAGGGTCAGCTATTTCTCTAGATCGTGTTGGATCCTATTAGTTATGAAATAATGTCCTTAGCTTTCGGACATAAACTATTTTATTCATCTATTTTGGTGTTGACATTCTTAGGCTTGGTATTTTTAGATTCGTGTCCTTGATGTGATGACTTTCAGGTTTTGAGAAACGTCATGTAATAGAAATTATAGGCTTTGTTATTGTTGCTTTTATAAGTTGAACTTCCTCATTAAAATTATATTTTATAAGTTGAATAGCTAACGTTGGTTGGGATTTGTATCATTGGTTCGTCCGCTTAGGCGGTTAGGTGTGGGTGCCACTCACGGTCCATTTTGGGTCGTGACAAGAATGCACGCATACCTTACGACTACCTCACAAGGTAGAGAGGGTGTTTCTTGGGAACCCTTGTCTCAAAAACTTAAAACATTCTTGTATTTGGTACATGTCTTAATTCTTCTCTTTAGAACCTTTTCTTTCTCTCATCTTAAATGTTAGAAATATGCATGGTTGTTGATTTAATTCTGGAGCGAGGTTTACTTGACTTATCATAGAGGAGAAATTTCTACATCAAGTATGAACTATGAAGGAGTGAAGGAGTTATGAATATTATTTTAACATGCCCTTCTCAAAATAGTTATAGTCTCATGAGTACACGATTGTTCTATGAGATGTTTGTATATTGAAATAAGTGAAATGTGTGAAATCACACATGCTTTTCTTGTAAGTTTGCGTCACCGTTTCCTCCTAATGGTAATATCGTCTCTCTAAGAGATATATGTAATGCATGCTCATTTTGCAATACAATGTTTGTGAAATGTTGTAAACATATGTACTTTAACGTCCTAGTTTTGTACTCCTGTTTATAAACTGATTCAGAAAAAAAAGTTAGAAAGTTTAAATATGTAACACTAATTCAAAAAATGATTTGAAGGAGCTGTGCTATAGTTTGTGGATAGTGTCTTTGCCTTGAAAGTATAAATTATGGTGAAGTCAAAAACGATTTGGATATTCCTACGAGTGATATACTTTTTAGTGAAGTAGCACAAAACATAATAGCTATCGATCTGGTGCCAACCTTGTTCTGACTGCACAAATTTGTTTTTAATTTTGTCCAAATGTGATGTGTTCTTACAATGTCTTGTGGATAATGGGAAGTGAGAGGTGCAATTGGGAGGACTCTATATACCAATTTTTATAAGAAGAGTGTAGATGCAGGCATAGGTAAAAGGGCATTCATTAAATAATATAGAGGAAGAAAAAGGGTGTGGGCGAGACCATGGTGAGGAGTTTCCTGAGTAAGAAGTATGAGTGGAGTTGGGAGCTGCGAAGAAGACGCAATTGCTGATCTCAACGATGGATTGATTTCTTTGTTGATGGAACATGGTCAGTAGTGACATTATTGAAGGTGGCGTAAGACTATCAAAACATGAAGAAATTAGAATAGGTTCTCGACGCATCTTTTACTGCTCTTATTCTAAAAGATGGTGGAGCATCCTACATCTCGTGCTTGCCAGGCACGAAGAAGGAAATAAATAGGTGAATGCAGGGGTAACTTCTCACAAAGAATATGTATCAATGGGTATTGACAAAGAGTTATTCCTTTTTTTGTCGAATTACAGCTCATTCATTTTGCCAGTACAGTGAAATCTTAAATATGTTCCAGAATGAGGTGATTCTTTATGGAACTTGTTATTGCAGTACCTTAATATTTCATTTAAAGTTCATGCTGTTATTTCTATTTCGTTACTCCAGACGAGTTCTTTGATTCTTGCTCCTTTTGACTGTTGTAGATATGCCAATCGAGTGAAGCTCGATGTTGAAACAGCTTGACCAACTCGGATTTGATGGTTTGGAGGTTCGCATACTTCTCAGACGTTTATCGCTAGTTCTTTCACATGGACATCTTTCTAGTTTTGAATTTATGGTTCAAATGTCTGTAAATGGCGCAAGAAGGGAAAGTATAACAGATAGTTACAAGTTGTAGTGTACTTGCTCCTACACTCTTTGCAAGTTCTTTTGAGGAAAAATTAGTTGTGCTTATAGATTCTCATTTGGATCAATATTTTAGTGAGATATTATGATTTTTCTTCATGCTGAAATACTGGTTGTTGTGTTTTAAACCGCCCCCGACAGAAATGCAAGGTAAAACTGTGTACAATAAACTCTTGTGGTTGGACATTCTCTTGATCTTGCTCATAGCGATAGTTTTAGTGCACCGAGATTTTTTTTTTTAAATATTATGTTGTCATGCAGTTGTAGTTATCATCTTGCTTGGAATTGCTTGCTCTGTAATATTTTTTGTTTTATTTACTTGCATGTCGTTCTTTTTACGAGTCGTTTGATGTGCAGGATGGAAGAAACAAATATATTTCATGAGATTGTTTTATCCCACCTTCAATATGAGATAGTAATTTCAAGATTAACTAGTACTGCAAACCAAACATAGTAAAAAATTAATATTATATATTTATCTCAAGATTATTATTCTTATTTATCTCGAAATTATTATTCCTAATGCATGTACCAAATGACCTCTTAGGGTAACTTTTTATATACACTATATCTCATAGACCATAGTGACAACTTAGTTTCCCACTTAAAAAGTTTTGAGTTCATTTTTGCAAGTTTAAATTTCACAATTTTCATTAAACTCCAAGACATAGTTTAGGAGTTTCATTTATCAAAAAAATATTTAAAAGAGATATGATGAGTGAGACAATAATTTCCACATTATTTTGTGTAACTCTTTCACTCATAATATACATATTAAAGCTTATAGTATATATAATTTGATTATTGTTTCACTGGCTCATGATTCATATTTCAAAGTCTTTTGAATTAAACTTTTATTTCATGAGCTTGTTGAGGGTCTTTCAGAAATAATCTCTCTATCTCTATGAGGTAATGGTAAGGTTTACGTACATTTTATCCTTTCCAGATTTCATTCATAAAATTTCACTGAGTATATTGTTATTGTACTCGAAAAACAATTTCACCTTACTTTGCCTTTGCTCCGTACTTAAAACAAAGAGCTATGAGAGAGATTCCCAACATGAAAATGAAATTTCACTTTTTGCAAGAACTATTTGCCAGGTGAATTTGAAATAGTTGAAAATACATTTTCAAAAGCATAATATATTTTTTTAACTTGGTTTCAACTGTCATTCATGTCCTCTAACTTTGGATGTGTATAAATAATCACCTAAACTCATATAAAATTGAACAAATAAACACATATGACTTATGTAGTATAATACATGTAGGATAAAATTGCCATGTAGGACGCTCTGGTAAGATGAATATTTCTATTTGTTCAATTTTATATAAATTTAAGTGTTCACTTGTGCACATCTAAACAACAGCAACAACATTACCCCAATGCCTCAAAGGCTCCCACCCATTGCGGGGTAAGAGGGGTCGGATGTATGCAGCCTGACTCCTATGTTTAAAAACATAGCGCGACTGTTTTCAGATGACCCATGATGAGTGTCGAAAGTTGCATTGACTAACTGTTACTTTACAATTGAAAGAAGCGCAGACAGTTTAAAGAGTCATTTTGCTTTATTCCATTATACTCTAAAGCCAAAAAATAGTAAATCTTTAACTCCATCCAAGATTGATGGAGAAAATATAAAGTTAAAAAAATATAAATATCAATTGATGTCAAGTTAATATGCCTTTTCAAAATCTATAATGAAATGATAGCTAAAGTAGCTAACACCATAAATGGGGAAAGAGGTTTTCTCATGGGATTATTGGTAAATTGGCCCAAAATCTCCATATTTAGGCCCTATTTCTAAAAGACCAAAAGACCACAAAAATTGAAAAATTTATCACAAAGCGGGAAGCATGTGAAAACAAACTTATATGTGAAGCCACGTATACCCCCACCCCCCACCCCACCAAAGTCCACATGGCACACAAACAAAATTCAAAGCTGGTCACTTTCACTTAATTATTATGAACTCCAACAACATTTACTGCCTTGCAAATTTGTAATTTGTAGCAATTCCTGAATGTGATCTCTCTAGTTTTCTTGTTTTCTTCAAAATCTTGAAAAAAATAAAAAGTTGAATCACCCAATGTGGCCAGCTTTAGTAGTTGCAGCAGCAGCAGGATCTGGTTTTTTAGCCAAGAAAATCTTTAACCAAAATGCCACTGAACCCACTTCTGGTTCCAATGAAAGTGACAAACCCAATGATCCAGAAGGGTTTACAACTCCCTCTCAGCATAAAGATTCAATCTTTACCAGTATTTGTGATAACTCCTCTGACCCACAAGGGTTTATCACTCCCTTACAGCATAAAGATTCAATCTTTACTAAACCCTTTGACCCACAAGGGTTTAGCACTTATTTTCAGCATAAAGATTCAAGCTTTGTATGCAATCTTGGCTGTAACATTCAAGAAAAGAGTGAGGGGTTGTCTGATGGGTCAATTTTTAGGTTTTCAAGTGCTTCTGGTTCTGAAATGGGGTTTAGGAATTTGAGGAAGAAAAATGTGGAAGGTTCTAGAAAGAGTAAAGGGAATGCAATGGAGTGGAAGGGAAATACTGGTGAAAAGGAATTGTTTAGGTTAGATCAGAGGAAGAGATTTTATGTTTGTTTGAAGAAGAGGAAAACTAATAAAGTTCCTTCAGGGAAATGTGATTCTTGTACTTCCAAAGGTAAATATTTTTAGATATTATGTTCTCTTAGTACATTTTGTTTTGGGTCATTTTAATTCAATAGTAGTGTTACTGCTATCATGCTTTGGTATGGACTGTATTTCAATTTAAATGTGGATCACAATTTCTCATTTAGCTAATGTTGTTCTCAAGTCCACTATTTTTTGTTCATAGAAACATCATGACACTCAAATTTAAATGTGTTGGATGATTATTGTGTTAATTTATGGAATATAAGTGAAAAATTAGAGAGCCAAGGGTCATTCCAAAACAACCTCGATACCTCCATGAGGTAGTGGTAAGCTCTGCGTACACTCTACCCTCCTCAGACCCCACTTTAGGATTTTACTGGTATGTTGTTGTTGAAGTAGAAAATTGGGCTTGCGTAGGTAGGGATGTGAAAAATTCAAATTGGAATTGCAACTTCTATAATCAACGGTCCTATATTCGTCACGTTCAAAGGTGTTTAAAATATTATTGGGGCTTGAAGTTAAAGAATGGTGGCTTTGACTAGTATGAGTATTTACCTTTAGCCAAACTTTAAGAGAAGAGTTACACCATTGCAGTGGGGCATCAGCAGAGTAATTTTTGTATATTGTTTAGCATAGTCATCATAGATACTGATAATGTTACTTTTGCAATGTACTAAATTCACAAAATGTGCTACTTATGTTATACCTATGTGATCTGCTCTCCAATATTAATCTTTTTATGTCTTTTTTTTCCTTTTGAATGGGGTCGTGGGAGATTTTTTTGTGTACTGTGCTAAAAGTGTCTGAAGAGTAGTGCAATAGAGATGTTAATAATCTGCATTTTGGTACACTATCCGGACACCATATTTTTCGGGTAAATAGCTCATTCAACGGCTGTTGGGATCAAAACAACTTTTCACATGATTGTGGAGTTAAGCAGTAAGATACCAGATCCCAATTGTTAGAATAGGAATAGGTATATAAAATCCTACTTAGACAGGAACAGGAATATAAACATAAATAGTAAATAGTATCCCAGAGACATTATTCAATAATATTCTCACATGATATTTGAGCTAGAGAATGAAAGAGCTTAAGCATACGGCCGCCTGGCCAATGGGTATGTTCACAAAAGTAGGGTCAATGATATATGTATGAATCTCATATTCAAGGGAAGAAAACTCAATCAAACAGGTCCCTGTGCGTTCATTTTTCAGTGAATTTCTAGGACTACTTATGTCAACCCCATATACTATCCGATTTGCGTAGCACTGTGCATCTCTTCGAACTACTTCTCAAAATCCTTCCTGGTTCTTTTCTTATTTAGTCCCTCAACAACTACTCTAGGCTATAAAATGCTTGTTTGTGCTTTAGTGTGATTACTTTCTTATTCTGATTTTGTGGATTTTAAAACTTAATCTATCTGATCTGATCGTGCTATTTGAGGACATCATCGATCTCTCAGATAAGATTTGAATTACTACCTCCAATGGTGATGTTGTTTTGGTAGTTGGTTACACTGTCTTTCATCACTGTATTTTTGTTCTCTAGTCAACTGATATCCTGTCATGGCTTGTTTCAAACTACTACAACAACAACCCAGTGTGCTTTCACAAGTGAGGTGTTACGTAGACCTTACCCCTACCTTTGAATGGTAGAGAGGTTGTTTTCAATAGACCCTCGGCTCAAGAAAAAACATTTTACAAAACAGGTTTGGAAAATACAAGAATAAAGAGCTGAGATGAAAATCTCATAGAAACGAAAAATATTGAGAGCAGAAATATTAAGAATAATCAATGTAAATGAAACATCAGTAGTACTACTATTGAAGAATAAGGTAATGGTAGAATAATAATAAGCTCGATGCGAACTACTACTATCTTATTGGTTGGACTTGATGACATGAAAGAATAATTACTCTTCATGTTTAGTTATAAATTTTCTATTTGTGCATGTTATATTGATAATCATATCTGAGTGAATATTATCTCTTATATTAAGTAGTGCCAAGTAGGTGAACGTATATATCATTTGCTGCCCTAAGCATTTTTTATATTCCCTTGCTTAATGTGTTTTACGTCATCCAGGTAATTCGTTGTTTGGTTATGGACTAGGAATTGGAATGATGTGCATGATGTCAGCTGGGAAATCTGAGATCAATAGGCTCAACACTACCATGGATGAAACTGCAAAAGCTGTAGAGGAATTAAAAGCTGAAATTTCTAGGAGAAAAGTTGCACATAACCTGCGTGCTTCAAAGAATAAGGGTGACATGGATGAAAAGAATGATAGAGAATGTGGAATACATGCGATTTCTGAGAGTACCAACGGAAACAGGAATATTTATAGGGCGCTAGATCTCCAAATGGCCGAGGAAGGTGAATGTGCAAGCAGTGTCGTTACAGAAGAGCTGCAACCTGAGGTTATGGAAATGGATCAGCTGGAAGCTGAGCTCGAATCCGAGTTACTAAAGCTTCCCTGGTGTGCTACTGAAGATACAGATTTGGATGGAGGAAGAGATCCTTGTCGGGTTAGTTCAATGTGAAATAATATGGTTTTGACTACCATGTTTTGTCTTCTTTGCTTGTCTGATGCTTAAATTAGTATTTCCTTTTTGTCCTCTCCACTCAAACCAATCTACACTTAGGTAGCTTTCAAATTTAATAGTTTCTAACTATTTGTGATTGAGTAGATTTTTGTCACGTCCATTCAAAGATATTCTACTATGGATCTTTGTTATTTGCAAATGAATACTAACCCCTCAATCCAGAAAGAGTGATGGAGTTCAGAGTAAGATGGTTGAACGTCTAATTTTCAGTGTGAAATCAGACAACTGTTGTTAAACATTTTAAGTAATTTTATATCTTTAGAAGTTACAGTTTGTTACGATATACTTTTTTGAAAAATCATAATCAAAAGGGAGAATTTTTAACTTCACAAATAGTTATAGGGGCAGATAAACAGATACAAAGGGTGTGCTCTATATTTTTACTTATCACATTGTTATTATGTATCCTTTTCACAAACCATTTTCAAAGAGAATGATTTAGGTGTCATCGGAAAGGTGTTAACATCTTCTATGATCGAATTTAGATGTTGAAGGTGCCGCGTTATCATTTTCCCATGTCCTAATTTGCAGTTGGTCAATTCAAATGGACTTCAATCCATTGTGTTATTCTTGTTAAGAGGTACATAAGCACAAACAAGGTTGGGCTGTTTGGACTTTTTCTACTGAGAAATGGTTCGACAGCCCTCATGTGCAGAGGCGGAGCCATGAGGGGCCGAGGGTTTCATCTGATCCCTTACGCTGTGGAAATCTACACTGCTTATACATGGTTTAAATTATTATGTATATGTAGTAGATGTTGAACCCCCTTCCACTTCTTGTGTTTCTTCATATTTTGAGCCCCCCAAGTGAAAATCATGTATCTACATTGCTCGTGTGCTATGATGAATCCATGTAACTACTTCAGCATATCAAGTAGGATTTCTTCTGTTACACTTCTAAAGTTTATTATCATTCTCATAATGGCCTACATAACATAATATCAACTGTGCATGGCAATGCTGGCATTTTCTTGTAGCGCTAGGAATATTAGTGTTTGTGAATTTGAGGTTTGTTGTAGTTCATGGCACATTTTGTTCTCTGGCGGGGACCTTTCTAACCAATAAGCTAAATGCAGAACAAGCAATGTCGATAACAAGATTTTCCATCCTCTAGTTCCACTCCACAAACTAACATTTCATCTGTTACCATTGACTTTCGCTGCACAGGATGGCTTTCTGGAGAAAGAAATTAACCAAGCCAATAAGCACAATGTGGAAACTTATCAATTCAGTGGAGTATTGCCATCTGAACTGGATCAAAAGCTTTGTCATCTGCTCATTGAACAACAAGAAGGCCAGATAGTGGAGTTAGAATCTGAGCTTCGCCAAACTCATTCAAAACTCCAAGAGAAAGAAGCGGAGCTCCAAGCACTCAAGGATTGTGTCCGACGTCTTACTGAATTTTCTCTAGGTAATGCTTCAGGTATCACTACTTCTCGTCGTGCCAAAGTATATGAAGTACTAACAAGTGCCCCTCATAAATCTAGATGTATACTAAGAAGGAATATTGTCGTTAATACTTATTTTAGGGAAGAGATGGAAGTAATTTAGTTAAATATCCTTTATGATTAATATCGTAAACATCCTATTCACCCCGCAAAGTGTGAGTTAGGTGCAAGGTACGTGCTACCCTCTCTAGACCCCACTTGTGGAATTTCACTAGATATGTATGTTATTCTTGTATCTCTTATAATTAATTAATGAAATGGTTTTTTTGGATGTGCCAAACAGTAAATGACATACTAGGAGTACAAAAAAACAACAATAGGAACAACTACATCTCAATTCTAAATTAGTTGAGGTCGACTAGGCGTGGCAAAACTAAGTCCAACCCGACCCAACCTGTTGAAGTTTGCGCGGGTTAATAACCCGCCCAATTATTAGCTCAACCCGTTCAGCCATTTAAAATTGAGTTGATATGCAACCCGAATTAATTCGAGAGAGAGCTTGTTAAAATATTTTCAAAACACTTTTCTTTCAATTTGATATGTTTTATATAATCATAATAAAAAAAATATAATTTAATTAAGTACTAAAATATTGAAAAAGAATAAATAAAATAAGTAAAAATTGGGTTGGGTCGGGTCTTGACCCGCTTTATAACCCGCTACTCAACCCGTTTTGGCTCAAGCAAATTTGAGTTGGATTGTGTCTTGACCCGTTTGATGTTTTGACCCATTATAACTCATTTAAATATGTCCCAATCTGTCCAATTGCCACCCCTAGGTTGACTCTCAATCCTAAAGAAAGAAAAGCAAGGAACAAAAAGATCCAACTTTTGGCTCTAGATTATACTATAGTGCTATGTTGCTTGGACGCTTAAAAAATGTCGACCAACACATGTTGGATCCTGCAAAAGTAGTGCAACTTCGGAGGATCCAACACCATCACACTGTGACGGCAATATATTTTTCGGAGAAACTTAGCAACATAGCTTTATTGTTAATTATGTCCCATTGGATTTCTCTTTGGGAATAAAGATATCATTAATGATTTTTGAGTTTCTCCAGATGAAGAGACTGATGGCAAAATGGAAGATGAGATCATTGATGGTGGGGTTCAAGAGAAGAAAATTGGACATGAATCAGGGAAATCAATAATTGGGATGAAAAGATCAATGATCATTTGAGTATTATAAAGTAACACATGAAGGCAAATCTCGGAGCAACGGTAGAGTTATCTCCATATGATGATCTATAGGTTACAGGTTTGAGCCCTATAAGCAGTCAGTAATGTTTGCATCAAGATAGGTTGTCTTACATTACACCCCTTGAGATTCAGGTGCACTTTCTTGAACTATGCTAATGCGGGATTCTTCGTGCACCGAACTGCTCGATAAAGTTAGATATGATGGTTCACAAATATTAACTGTTGGATTGTACCTTTGTGAAGAAAATATATTTTGATATTGCAATCATCTGATAACTTTATTTTCTATAATCTGTGGGCCATTATTGTAACATCACAAAAACTGTCCCCTACATGGAACTATTGTCCAGAATCCCCCACAGAAAGTGCATGGAAAAAGGAAAAAGTTTGTAAAGATGGAAATTACTATGAGTAATACTGTAGTAGGTACTGTATAAGCACTGTTTTGTGGTCTTTTCATCCAAATATTGAAGCATTGTGTATATTATAATTTCGATACGATACATTTTTCTTTTTAGTTTACACCAAAATTTTATTTTAAGATAAGAGTTTCAAGCTCGATTTTTAGTGGGGCACGCTCCACTCAAGCGCCATATGATGAAGGGGAGGCAGAAAAGCTACATGCCCAAAACGTTCGATCCCTTCTTTTTTCGTTGTTGCTCATCTTCATTAGGTTAAAGTATTTGGTGTAGAGAATACTTAGGGGTGCGAGACAACTTTTTCTAAGGAACTCAGCAAAATAGTCTCGTAACTTGGGGAAAAGGGGCGCCTCCTCATAAAATGGGTGCTTTGAAAGGCATCAACTTTTTTATTGACAGCACAACTAGGTGTTGACACTCAATTAGTAGCACTGGAACGTTATTCGGCTCCTCAGCTCACTTAGGTTGCAAAGACTTTCTCCTCAGGTGGTCATTGGTGGTAACAATCATCAGGTCTGGGTGATTGTTTACCAAAAACACATGTCATCACAAAGTCGTGAGATTTTATTAAATTTATTAGTAATTTGTATATCTTGTTTGAACAGATAACTAAACTTTATAGTAAGACCATGTACGAGGATTAACAAATTGTTTATCACAAGCTTTAGAAATTTTTTATTTTTTTAAAATTTTGTGTCAAATTAAATAATATCAAAATAGTTTATTTTATGAATCGATTGTTTTCCTAGTGTCCTGAACTTTTTCAGTCAGATGATTCTTGATTGACTTGTTACTTTCTTTTCTTGTCCTCTTGGGTCAAGCATTTTCTTGATTGCCATACGGATTTCTGAATTATTAGTTGACTTTTTGTTTTCTTGTATTGGTATTCTTACTTATTATTCTACTGACAATTATATTTATTTATATAATTTTTAAAAAAAGGTACTGACTTTTACATGTGCTTTAAGAAAAGTTGGTCTCCAATTTATGGTGGTAAAAATTTTAATATTGCCCCTCTTTGCTCTTTCTTGAATATCTAATTCCTAAAGAATATTTTATTTTTATATTTTTGAAGAGTAAAATAAAAGTAAAATTATTTTTTTTACGAGTTTCACATTTTAACTATCGATTGTTATTTTGTTCTATTTAAACTATGATCGTGTGTATATATATATATATATTTAATTATCATTTTTTTATTTGAATGTTGGTGATATTTCGATAGGAAAAGGAACAATAGATAGCTAAAGTGTGCAACTTGAGAAAAAGTAATAGTTCAGATATGCTTTCGTTCATTTTAACTTTTTCGTATAACAATGATTTTGGATCATATGCTTGTACTAATTTCTATTAGTAATTTTGGCCATGAAGGAATTAATCAAATTGAAAAAAATTATCGAATTCTTTTTCATGATTTTCAATCATTTCATTGACTTTTTATGACATTTTTAACCTTAACACAACTTCAATATACAACAACAACATACCGAGTATAATTCCACAAGTGGAGTTTGGGGAGGGTAGAATGTATGCAGATCCTACCACTATCATTGAAGTAGAGAGGTTATTTTCTGGAAACCCTCGTCTACAATTTCAATATACATGATATGTAATTATGTAATATTTTGACATATTTATAAATCATCAATTAATTGTTCCTGCGACTAATATGATTATAATGTGGTTGGATAAATTGAGAAAAGATTAATTTGTATATTATTTTTTCAAAAACACCCTAGGAGAAACTAAGGAAAACGATAAACAAAAAAGAACAAGTACCCAAGATTTCTAGGATCATTGTGATTTATTATGATGGAACTCTTAGCTTAAATTATCATGAAAATAATTGTTCATAAATTGTCTAGGGTTTGCTAGGTTGCAATAATTGTCAAGTTATAGGGTTTGCTTAGAGTAGTGTAATTATAAAATTTGACCAAGAAACAACTAACGTCCATCCATGTTTGGGAAAGTTGTTTCAACTTTCAATATCAAGTCATTTGATTACTTGTTTGGATAATGACAATTGCAAAGAGTGTGGTCGGACAAATAAGATCTTTCGACTTTCAATTAGAGGTTTTAGATTTGAACTTTGACAACTCAAAATTTTTTATCAGAAATCGCTTTTCTCCTCTAATGAATCCTGCATGACGTGAATCTGAACTAATATGATCAATATATACGTTCTGAATACTAGAACCATAGGTTAGGGTTCAAACCCTACGAATCGGGGAACTACTGATATATAGAGTGTTTTCCCTTTAAATGAATTTCACACAACATGAACTTGAATTTATCAAGTTAGTAAATCTTGAATACTCGAACCAAAGTATTTTTTTTTTCATTTTAATGGATTCTATAAAGCTTTCGACTCAAAATTCATTAGATTAATAGATTTCAAATACTTGTATCACAGGTCTAGAGATCAAATCTTAGAAAATGAAAATACTCTTAACATGAAATGATTTTTCTTAAATAAATTTTATGCAATATATTTATGTAAATTAATCAGATCAATAAATTTCAGTTATGAATCCATGTTAGTTGAATTACTCTTAGGGCCTATTTTGGGACGAGTTTGGTGAATTTAATTTTGTTAGGTATCTCATTGGTGTAACATTGAAACTTCAAAGACAAGTAAAATCATTCGTTTTTTAAGCAACTTTAGTTTATAAGCTATACTAATTCAGATTTATATCACATAAATATATTTGATTAAACGAGAAGTACTTTCTATGGGAAAGGTACTTTATTATACGATTCAATTTTTTAATTAAAAATAAATAATTTTTTTTAATCTCACCACTCCTTAAGATATACTAAAGCAATCGAAATTATACTATAAATAAAATTAATAATAAAAAATATATTAAATTATTATTTTTTTTCGCAAATTTGATACTTTAATTATCTGATGTTCTTTTTATCTACCTAAACTGTCACTCCTTTTGCATTAAAATACACTTCAATACTGAATTGATCAAATACTTGTTCCTAATCAACAATAGGCGTGTGTAGGCCAATTCAGTATCGAGGTGTGTTACATGCAAAGAGAGTAATAGTTGAGATGTTGATAGTTTCGATAGATAAATAAAACAACAAACTCATTTATAAATAATAATCAAAACTCTTAGAAGAATTAACTTAAAAAATAGCTCATTCAACTATTTAAACCAAACGATAACCGTTATATGTATAATTTGTATAATATTCTATAATTTTATATAGTCAGTATATAATTTATGTCTGAGTTATAAAAATAGTACTCAATAATAAATTTGACAAATTATTTGCATAAAGACCCCAAACTTTTAGTCAATGTAACACAAGTCCACAAGTTTCAACATTTCTTTTATCTCCTTGATTTACTTTTGAATTATAAGAATTAATGTGCCCCACAAAATATAAATGTTAAAGGAAAAAGATGAATAAAAAGAATACAAAAGTTGGAAATTGCCAAAACCAAGAAATTTTGTGGTGAGAAAAAGAATAAAGCCAAAAAGAAGGATACAATGCTACAATTAAAAAAATCTACTTGTCTCATTCAACCATACTTGCAAAAACTTCTAATATTATTTGTACAATATAACAATAAAATTTACACCAAAATTCATCGTTTTTTTTTCTCAAAATCAAAAGTCTCAAAATTTTAATATAAAAATAATTTATAATATTGTAATATTATATCATAAAGATTTATTATTTTTTGGCTTTGGAATATGATAGAATAAAGCAAAATGACTCTTTAAATTGTCTGCACTTCTTTTAATTGTGAAGTATTAGTTAGTTAATGCAACTTTTGATGTTCATCATGGATTATCCAGAAATAGTCGCGCTATATTTTTAAATATAGGGATCAGACTGTGTACATTCGACCTTTCTTACCCTATAATGGACGAGATCCTTTGAGATATTAAGATAATATTGTTGCTGTTGTAATATTATATTTCATATTTGAACTTTGATGCTTCTTTTATTGTTTTATGTATCAAATAAGTGACTTGGATTCAAACAAGTCAAAAGTAAACTAAATTATTAAATATGCAAATCATCAACTAGCTTGTACTAGAATGAACTAGATAAATTATATTTTCGTTAATTATATCGCCCCAATATGATTGTTGGTCACAAACTTCAATACAGAACTTAGCTCTACCATTTTCTGATTTTATTCATTGTTCGATATTTAAATTAAAATTTATTTATATTAAAATTTGCTTTTTATTTTAGGAGTGATATTTCCACCAAATATATCCATTTCTAACACCCTCCTCTCTCTTAGCGAAAATGAAAAAGCTCGACTTAGTCAATTAAATCGAACTATATTAAATTAATTTCTATATTTTCTTTAATAAAATCAATAACTTCAAATAAATATATAATCATACTGAAATAAATAGCTAGATTCTTTATTTCATAAAAAATAACTAAAATTGAAATAATGGGATAACTTTTTGAAAAAATTAATGCAGTAATATAAATTTTATAAAATAATCGCCTGAAATATATAATAAATACCCTACCATACACACGCAATAACATTACCTCAATGCCTCAAAGGTTCCCGTCCATTGCGGGATAAGGGGGTCGAATGTACGCAACTTGACCTATATGTTTAAAAACATAGCGCGACTGTTTTCGAATGACCCATGATGAACATCGAAGCATTGACTAACTGATACTTCACAACTGAAAGAAGTGCAGACAATTTAAAGAGTTTATGAAGCGTGAAAGTAATCCCAAGATATAGATGCTCCGCCAACTACTTGGAAAGAGTTTAAGGAGGCAGTTCTTGTCTAGTATTTGC
>JAOTQJ010000111.1:1437525-1448115 GCA_025642045.1 Solanum sejunctum
TTTTCGAAAAAGAATATGTTGGTGAAAGTTTTGACTATCTAGAGATTAATGATAAATTTTTGACGGCTAGAAATACCATAAAATATGACATATTTTATCACAATATTTATATTAATATATAATTAATATAAAAAATAAAATTATTTTTTTTAAAAAATATTAATATTTTTTTTTTCTTATACATGGCAAAATTGACCAATTTTTTTTAATGTGATTTTGACTGTTAACAAAGTAGGCCATTGTACATGATGTAATGAATATTCCTATATTATCATTGAAAGACGTGATACGGTGAATGTGAGTGATTTTTTTTAAATCAGTAATTTCGAGTTTGAAATTTTTAGTAGAGATTATTTTCTCCCCGAATGGGATCTCCTACACAGGACAAAGTCAAAATATTCAGGCTCCCACACGAGTACTAGATATCCAATCAAATTTTTCTTTAAAAAAAGAACATGATATAGTGGATGAGATTGTTTCTTTTTTAATTAGAGATTTTGAATTTGAACTTCAAGTATGAAAAAATCTTTGGTTGAAAGTGTTTCCTTCTGAAATAAGACCTTACATGACATAAATTCAAAATAATTAAGTTTCTATACAAGTACTGAATAACGGATGAAAAATAAAATTCATATTAAAAGAGGAAAATATGAGGATGATATTTTCAATGGCATGTATATTATTTGCTTCATTTAGTCATTGATGTAATTAGGACAGTGTTTAGCTAAGTTTATTAGATAATAGAATTAATTTTTTTAAAAATATATTTGATAAGTATAAAAAATGATTATCAGTCAATACGTTATAAATCATCTTTTCTCAATTTATGCCATTTTTTGAGTTTGATCAAATCTTTTATGATTTTCTTTATCAGAATCTTTTGTAACCTTAAATTATTCTTCCTACAATATAAATTTTAAATTATTTCTCTATTTAATTAGTTTCATCATCATCCCTTTTCATGTACAAATATTTTTAAATTTGTGTTTCTATAAAAAGGATTTAATCAACTTACTTGTTTGATAAGAATATGCTATCAATTAAATTCAAAGGTACAATTTTTAAAAGGTTCTAGTTAAACTAATTATATCCGAGGGAGTGAAGTGTTAGCCAGTAATAACTCTCATATTTAAAAGATAAAAGTTACGAAAATGAGAATGTTGAAATGGATATGTGAGCAAGGTGGTTGTGATCATGTGGTGAACAAGATGAGAGAAACGAAGTTTAGATAGTTCAGACATGTGAAATGAAAATGTACAGGTGCTTTACCGAGAAAGTGCGAGGGGTTGACAATGGTGAATTTTAGGATAGATATAACAAGACTGAACAAATATTGGTGAGCGACGATTAGACATGATATTAGGACAGATGATGGAATTACTTGTTAGTGGAGCATTGTCTCCCTCTCGAGGGGGATCTACTTGGTAGTAATTTCGAGCAACATATCTCGTTTTTTCTATCATATTAATAGTATTAATATAATTCTCATAGCTTTTCATTCTTCAATTTCTGTTAGTACTATTTATTATTTTTTATACTTCGATCATCATATTATTTAGCTATTATTACAATTCATTTCTTTTCTTAGTAATTGTCATAATAATAATTATTTAATATTAAAATAATATCTGCATATACACTACCCTCTCCGTACGATGAAAGTTCCAAAGAAACATGACTAAGTATGCACATGAATATGTACAATGACAACACAAACATAAAAGACTAATATGAGTGATAAATGCATGTCATGCACTCAAATATTGTAGAAAAACCTTTTGGGGTTTTCTTGGTGTCCATTAGGGTTCATGACAATATACACCATTAAGAAAATATAAAATCAATTATTAAATTTATACACCATTAAGTAAAATAATTAATAAAAATTCATAAAAAATAAAGTATCAATTTTGTTGGAGTAGCCTCTTATAAATTCAAAAATTCATAAAGATTTTTTGTTGGGCCGTTGCTTAGGGCCTATGAGAAAATTTCATTTGAAAGAAAATATTTGAGCCTTTATTGAACTCTTTCTAAAAGTTCATATTGAATAGCTCAACTTTCTAAAATATTTCAATACTAATATTGAAATTTAATTAATTTAAATTCATATCGAAAAGTCTCATATTGAGAGATAATTCATGTCGAAAAGTCATTGTAATCTAACCTAATTAGATGTAAATTTACAATGAAAAGTCTCATATTGGAAGGTAAAGCATTTTCTAACAATGACGATTCTGTATCCAAGGAGACTCGAACTCAAGATCTATATTTAAGGATAAAAAAATATTTATCACTCTATTGAAACCATTGTTAGGTTAGTGAAAATCTCAATGTCGTACCAACCTTATCGTAACAATTACGTCTCAATGTCGAATAAGTTAAAATTAGATTATCTTTTATTTAGAAATAAGTTGAAATTAGATTATTTTTTACTTTCAAATTTTAATAGGAGAGCTAACACCCGCAACAATTTTTCAAAATCGTCTGTTTCCTGTTCCTTGTCCCATAAAATCCAACCAGGCGCACCACGTCACCGCCAGGCCACCTGTGCCACTTACCGAGCTCGTTGCGGACCAACTCGTACGATCTTTTGAGAAAGTTGCGCTGGAGTCCCCTACAACGTCAGAATCCGTAGGCTAACACCCACGAAAACTGTCGAAATCGCCTATTTCTAGTTCCTTGGCCAATAAAATCCTACCATGCCTCCGTCAACGACGTTGGGGCACCTAAGCCTCTTATCGGGATCGTTGCGGACCCACTCGTATGATTTTTTGGGAATGTTGCACCAGAGCCCTATGCAGCGCCAGAATCTGTGGGCTAACATCCACGAAAAATTATCGAAATTGCCTGGTTATTGTTTCTTGGACCATAAAATCCTAACAAGCCTCTGCCAACACCGTCTGGCCACCTTGGCCTCTTATCGGGCTAGTTGTAGACCCAAGCGTATCATTTTTCGCCAGAATTCGTGGGCTAACATCGACGAAAAATTGCTGAAATTGATTGTTTCCTATTTCTTGGCCTATAAAATCTTACCAGGACTCCACCAACGCCGGCGGGCAACCTGGGCCTCTTGCCGAGCTCATTGCGGACTCATTCATATGATTTTTTGAGAATGTTGCGCCAGAGCCCCAAGCAGCGCCATAATCCCAGGGCTAACACCTATGAAAAACTGTCGAAATCACTTGTTTCCTGTTCCTTGGCCTTCAAAATCCTACAAGGCCTCCAGCAAAAACATCGAGCCACTTGGGCCTCTTGCCGGGCTCGTTGCAGACCCGCTCGTAGGATTATTCGGGAATATTCCATCGGAACCCTATACATCGCCAGAATCGTTGGGCTAACACCCACAGAAAACTATTGAAATCACCTTTTTCGTGCTCCTTGGCCAATAAAATCCTACCAGGCCTCCGCCAACGCAGTCGGGCAACCTGGGCCTCTTGTCGGGCTCCTTGCAAATCCACTCGTATGATTTTTTTGATAATGTTGCGTCGAATCCCCGTGCAGCACCATAATCTGTGGGTTAACAACTACGAAAAACTATTGAAATTGCTTGTTTCCTGTTCCTTAGCCCATAAAATCCTACCAAGCCTAAGCCTCCGCCTTCGCCAACGTCGCCAGGCCACCAGGGCCTCTCGCTGGGCTCATTACGGACCCACTCGTAAGATTTTTAGGAAATATTGCACCAGAGCCCCATGCAGAGCCAAAATCTGTGGGCTAACACCCTCGAAAAACTGCTGAAATAGCTTATTTTCTGTTCCTTAGCTCGTAAAATCTTACCAGCCCTCCGCCAATGCCGCTGAGCTATTTGGGCCTCTTGCTAGGCTCATTGTGGACACACTCAAATATTTTTGGGGAATGTTGCTTGGAGCCCTATGCAGCTCTAGAATTCGTGGGCTAAGATCCACGGAAAACTGTCGAAATTGCCTAATTCCTGTTCCTTGGCCCATAAAATCTAACAGGCCTCCGCCAACGCTGCCAGACCACCTAGGCCTCTTGCAGCACTCGCTGTGGACCCACTCGTATGATTTTTTGGGCACCATGGGCCGGAGCCCCATGTAGTGCCAGAATTCGTAGGCTAACACCCATGGAAAAATACCAAAATTGCTTATTTCCTGTTCCTTGGCCCATAAAATCCTACAAGGACTCCGCCAACACCGACGGGCAGCCTGGGCCTATTGTCTGGCTCATTGCGGACCCACTCATATGATTTATCGGGAATGTTATGCCAGATTCCCGTGCAACGCCAGAATTTGTGGGCTAACACCCATAAAAACCTGTTGAAATCGCTTGTCTTCTGTTTCTTGGCCCTTAAAATCCTACAAGGCCTCCGCGAAAGCTGCCAGCCCACCTGGGTCTCTTGTCGGGCTTATTGTGGATCCGTTCGTATGATTTTTCGGTAATGTTCTACTGGAGCCCCATGTATCGCCAGAATTCCTAGGCTAACACCCAAGGAAAACTGTCGTAATTGCTTGTGTCCTGTTCCTTGGCCCATAAAATCCTACCAAGCCTCCGCCAACACTGTCGGGCCACTTGGGCCTCTTACCAGGATCATTGCGAACCGATCATATGATTTTCTGGGGATATTGCGCCGGAGCCCTATGCAGCACCAAAATCCGCAGGCTAACACCCACAAAAAATTGATAAAACAGTTTGTTTCCTGTTATTTGGCCCATAAAATCCTACCAGGCCTATGCCAACACCGTTGGGCCCCCTAGCCTCTTGCCAGACTCATTATAGACCTACTCATATGATATTTTAGGAATGTTGCGCCGGAGCCTGTGCATCACCAGAATCCATAGGCTAAAATCCACGAAAAGCTGCTAAAAATCACTTGTTTTCTGTTCCTTGGGACATAAATCCCTACCAGGCCTCTGCCAACACCACCGGGCTACTTAGGCCTTTTTACAAGCTCGTTACGGAATCACTCATATGATTTTTCGAGAATGTTGCGTCGGAGCTCCATGCAGCACCAAAATTCGTGGGCTAACATCCATGAAAAACTGCCAAAATCGTTTGTTTTCTGTTCCTTGTCTCATAAAATCCTACTAGGCGTTCCAAGCTGCCACCGGGCCAAGTATAAGTCTTAAATAATAAGTATGAAAATGACTAAAATAAGCTATAAATTTCTTTTATCGCATCCTATTTTTGAAAATTTTATAGATACAACTAACAACTAAATTACATTAGATTTTTATAGATACAACTAACAACTAAATTACATTAGATTAAGTCGATATTTAAAATAAAAATTTAGATATTCAAAAACTATATGAAAAATATTATACATTATAATTTATATCTTAAAATATTAATCAAAAATTTATACTATTTAACTCTTAAAAACAATTATGACAAGTAATTTGAAACTGAAAAAAGTACAGTATTTCAATAATTATCTAAATTATTACTATATTTAATAATTAAATTTTAAACTACCCCTTTTTTATGAAAGATTCTCAAATATATTTTATTATAATTTATACCTGAGTTTTGGATATACTTGAAATTTAAGGACAATGTCTACATCATACAGAGAAGATGACAGCATGTATATTTTGTGTATATGAAAACTTGGACCATGTATACAGAGGGCATTAGCTGTCACTCATTAATAGACTTAATTAACAATTAATATGAGCATGCCAGTCTAGCAGAATATGCATACCACTAAAAAATAAAAAAATTTAAAAAATAAAATAAACAAAGAGAATTAAGGGGAAAAAAAGGTTTTAGTATTGAGTGGAAACAATTTAATAATATTTTAAATTAAAGAAAAAAATATGTAAAAAATAAAAAGGAAATTGTTAATGATAATTTTAATATGGGGTGATATTGTAAAAACTATGCATGCCAAAAAAAAATGTAAAAAAAAAAAAGGAATTAAAGCCAAAATAGGGTTTTAGTATTAAGTGGAATTAAATAAATGATATTCTTAATATCGAGTGATATTGTTTCTTTTTCGTCAAGTTCGTACAATTTTCTGTAAAGCATCTCACATTATTAAGAGTATTTGTATATCTTATATGTATTTTTTAAAAATTTTAATTATCAATGTGAGATGTTATATACACACTTGATAATTTTTTTGTGAACTGATAATTTTACGTAACCGATAGTCTTGTGAACTTATTTAAAGATTAATGAAGATGAACAAAGATAGTAACGTAAATTGAACCTCGCACCATCACTCTACTAATTCTATATTCGATAATCGAAGTGTTAACTCAAATAAAGTTATTGGGTTAAATCAACCCAAAAATTACTCTTAATATATTGTATGAAGGATCATTCTTGAATGACACGCTCAAAAGCTATAACATAAAATTAAATTCAAAATTTAAATTTTATAAATTTAAATTTGAATTTCTATAATAATTTATTAGTTCAAAATCCACCATCTATACTTATTTATTCTTGTATTTGTATATACAACAACAATAACATTACCCCAATGTCTCAAAGGCTCTCGCCCATTGCGGGGTAAGGAGGGGTCGGATGTATGCAGCTTGACCCCTATGTTTAAAAACATAGCGCATTTTGCTTTATTCCACCATACCCCAAAGCCAAAAAATAGTGAATCTTTGACTCCATCCGAGATTGATAAAAATATTCTTATATTTATATATATGTGTATAAAATTTAAACCAAATCTACTAAATTCTGATAAACTTATAACGTATACATTGAATTTGCCTCTATTGTACTTCAATGTACTCATACTTCATTTCTAAACCTCAAATATATTACTAGGTCAACAACAACAACAATAATATTACTTCAATGCCTCAAAGGTTCTCGTCCATTGTGGGGTAAAGGAAGGTCGGATGTACGCAGCCTGACTCTTATGTTTAAAACCATAGCGCGACTGTTTCCAAAAATATTTTACTAGGTCGTTTAAGCAAATATCGTGGCTTCGATTCCTACCTTGTGCATGCAGCAACCAATTGGCTAGTAGCAAACCCTTAAATGGAGCTCAGATCCGCGGAGGATTAATCTTTGACCTATCGGATCAGGAGATACCTTGGGAAATAAAATTTTTTTTAAATATATTAATTCAATTACATTTAAATTGGTCAAACTAGATCATTGACTAGTATGGAACTTTCTACAATAATGTACACGGGGACTTCAATCCCTTTCACTAGTTCATCTTTGTCCACTATTTTCATTGAAAAAATTATTTAAATAGCACAAAGAAATCAATAAATATAAATATAATATAATGTAATACATTTGATAATTCTAGGAAAAGGACCACAAATAATTAATGAAATATATACAAATCCATCCAGCCAAATGCCTTAACAAATTGGTCCCAAAAATGATGTCTAAAAAATAAATGACCTTCCATTCACATGACCACTTTATTCACCGACTTTAAAATGGAGTTAGAATTTTAATTTTCAAATTTTAATTTTTTTAATTTTTAAATTTTGATGAAGTTTATAAGTTATAGTATATAAATTTTAAATTTAATATTTATACGTATTTAATAATTTTTTTAATAAAACACATATTTAAATAAAAATTGTTAAGTTTGAATTGGTAAAAAAAATAATTTATAGTAAGAATTCAAGCAATTTGTTTGTTTTAGCAAGAATGTCTCCATGCATAATATGAATTCAAATATTAATGATTTAAATGTGAATGAGTCAAATAATTTATTCTCGATTTAATAGTAAAATCATTTCTCGAAAAATTATGAAATATGTTTTGCTAGTTGAAATATGTTTTGCGACTATTTTCGGATGACCTATGATGAGCGTTAAAAGTTGCATTGACTAACTGCTACTTTACAATTGAAAGAAGTGCAAGCAGTTTAAAGAGTTATTTTGCTTTATTCCATCATACTACAAAGTCAAAAATAATAAATTTTTGGCTCCATCTAAAATTGATGAAAACATAATTTTTTATTTATTATTTTTAAATATTCAAATTAAAAAAATTATATTTAAGACGAAAAATTCAATTCATTTTACTGCAACTCGCTCTAGGATAGAATCTCACATAATCATATTTAGCTTATGATTATATACTAGTCATGTCTAAGCGCAAAAAAAATCATTAGTCATATCTTAAATCTTATTAATCCCTTAAATCTTGTGGAAGGTTTATATGATTAGGAGAGAGATTAATTATTAGAAAATGATGAAAAAGTAACAGTATGTACAAACAAATTAGTAGATACTCTATATAGTTTTATTATATTAATATTATCCATCAATCATTAAACAACAATAATTAACGATGATACTGATATTATTCCCATTTGTTATATGATTTATTATATAGATAATTCTTAAAATTTGTGAGTAAATTTTATTTAGACGTTTAATTTATGATTTATTCTAATAAAATTATCTAAACATATCATCATACTAACTTTAAGAGTTTATTTGATTATTTATTATGATATCTTTAATAAAAAAAATTAAAAAATTCTTGATATATTTATGGATATAATATTCAATTAAACATTTGCTTTATTTAAAAAGATATTTATTAATTTTGAGTAAAATAAATTATATACGTGTAATGATGGGACAACTAACAAAAATCATAATCTTCTTCATATTTAGAAGTAATAAAAATATATCCTACTTATTGATATACTAGTTTATGAAGATCGTGTATTGCACGGTTTAATAGATATTATTTTTTTATTGTTAATAGTAATTAATAGAAATGATATAGTAAAATTAGATAGATATTTTAATAGTTAACGTAAAATTAATTAGATATGTTATTATAATTTTATAATTAAAGTAAATGAATAAATAATTAAATAATAATTAATAGAAATGATGCAATAAAATTAAGCAGATACTTTAGTAGCCACTATAACACTAAGCAAATACGTTGTAGGCATTTGTCTGCTTCAAGCAGCTGACAGTATACAGATGAAATACTCAACTGTAAACAATAATTTAAATAATAATTAATAAAAATGACATAGTAAATTTAAGTAGACACTTTAATAGCTACGGTAAAATTAAGTAGACATATTATTGTAATTTTATAGTTGAAGTTGATGAATAAATAATTAAATAATAGTTAATAAAAATGACGTAAAAATATTAGCGTTATTGAAGTTCGATCTTGGAACGTTGAATTTAAGACGTCAGGCTTGAACCATCAAACCAAGCAGATCAATACTTTCTTACCTGCTTCCACTGCCTACTTGAAGCAGTTAAAGCAGGCACGACGATTCTAAGCTGATCAACTTAGCGGCTTATTATATAATCGAATATGTCCAATTTCATATATTTTATTTGATAATTTCAAATATATATAATAAACTAATTAATTTACAATAAATATAATCATCTTTTATTTACATAAAAATAGTTCAAAGTCATAAAAAATATACATAACTATACAATATAATCTGCCAAAAATTATAAAAAATATACACTGTCTATACGATGTGATTACTTATATATGAGCTATATATTAAATATATATTATAAATTTAAAATACATTTAACAATTAAATATAACGTGATTATATGTAAAATATATACTAAGAATTAAATATACACTAATTATATTTATCTATTCCGAGGAATAATTATTTTTTTAATATAGGACAAAGTCAATAATTATAATTTCACATCTTGTGCAGTGCATTAAATTTTCCAACCACAAAATGAACAAAAAAGAGCATAGTAAAGGGTGCCAATCTTGCTTAATAAGAAAATAAATAATAATGAAGACAAACTGCCCATAATTATTTTTTTCAACAAAGGTCCAAATACATCAATTTAAAACAAATAATTATGTTTTGCCATCAAACAAAATGTAATGTCATACTGTTTCAAGATTTATCATAAATTGTTATTAGAGAGTGACACTTTGATACATATATCGTATCGATTGGTTCAATTTAAAGTTTATCAATTTATAAATATACTAAATTATTATAGAATTATTAAAATATTTATTTTCTTATTATTAAATTAATTATTAATATATTAAAGAAATCCAGCTATATTTGACTTCAAAGTCAAGAAATGCTGCTTTGCAGCATTCCACAATTGAAGCCACCAGCCTACCATTGTTGAATTCAATAATGGTTGCACAACCCATTTGAATAACTATTCAAATGAAGGCTGTGCAAATTTCTTCAAAGTTGGCCACCAACTTTGAAGAATTTAAACCTGTAAATTTACTATAAATAGAGGTACAATTCTCATTCATTAAACACCACCAAGAACACCAAGACAAGAGTGTATTGTGTGAGTTTGAGAGTTATTTTGTAATCTATTCTTGTAAGTAATAGAAGAAATTTTTCTTTCAAATTTGTGTTTACCAACGCTCAATTGATCCTTTGGCCTCAACATATATGACACAAAAGAATTATTAAAAATCACCTAGAAACAAATATCTTTTTAAATTATTTCTCTTAATGAGGTATTTCTTCTTTCACTTTTGATTGTATTTTTCAAAATTCATATTATTATTATTATATATATATAAAATTATGAAAATCCAAAATTGATAGAGATGAGAAAAAAAATAAAAAATATACATAACATGCAATAAGATAAAAAAATATATTTTTTAGTTACATAAGATACGACCACAGAATCA
>JAOTQJ010000111.1:1504472-1514532 GCA_025642045.1 Solanum sejunctum
TCATGTCTGAAGGGTTTTATGATAAAAGCCATCAGTAAACCATAGATTGAAAAACCAGATCTAATATAAGCAGATGCGACTCATATTCTAAGCTCCTCAATTGAGACAAATCTGCTCAATGTTCAAACTTTCGGGAGGTGCATAATAAACATTTATCTAACTACAATCAAGTGGTGGCTGCAGATGAGTTCCTCACAAACAGCCTGGATCTATCCCTAGGACACAAATTCAAGGAGGGAGAGCTTTGGCTACTACAGTTCAAGAAAGTATTGAAAGGACAGAAAAAGGAAAACATGTCAAGAGGAGGGAGAAGTATTTAATGAAAACTACTCTTATCTACATTTTCATATTCTAGAAAAGGTGCCTTTAAAAAAACTGAAAACCTAATGAGAGCAAATGAATGAGATAGGAAATTTCACCTGGTGTATTGGGAGAGGTGGAGAGAGATAGAGCCCCTATACGAACAGAAGAGCCTCTGGTAGGAATGGAAGCCTTCGTATCTAGGAATAATTGTGTTCAACTGAGCCCCTTTGGGATGGTTATGGGAGATAGAAATTGATGAAAGTGCTATATGCAGGGAACTAATCAATGAAATGTATAAACACATACATCTTGGATGGTTATCAAAGAGGCGAGCCACCCTTACTAGAGAACAAGCTAAAGGAAAAGATCATGAAAAAGAGAGGATTTCATGAAGTTCAAAGGAATCTCTTTTAGGAACGGACACTATACCTGATGTTGGCTAGATATTTGGGGAGGTGGTAGTATTTTAACCAGCTGAATTTTCTCATCTCTTTTCAATCACAACTGCAAAGGAAACCATAGTTGTGGGGATTCTTAACAAGTTGGGTGGGCAGATGACACCAGACATACATTTAGACAAGTATACAATACTAAAGATTAACAATGTGGAAAGAATTCCTCGCAACTATACAAGCTTTTCATGTTTAGGGTGATAAGATGGTCTGGATGGTAACCTTCCCAAATTATTCTCCAAGAAGTCTTACCATACATCCTGCTTGAGGGGGTGAAGTAAGACCATTTGGACGTCAATATGAAACCATAACCCCCCAAAAAATGGCATTTTTCACATGAAAAAGGTGCATTATTGTCCATGGTGGAAGTATTGTTATAAAGACAACATCATCATTGAAATATATATTATTATCCATTCAAAACAATATACTAAAGTATGAAGTCCTCAGTGATAAAGAGATCACAGAATCACTTCTAAGCTCATTAAAACTTTATGCTGCTTTCACACTCAAGATCAACCCAGAGCAATCAGGAAAAAAAAAAAACACGGACAGCTAACAAGTTATCTGATATATGAGCCTAAAGAACAAATTGTCAATAAGCAAGCTAATCATAGTAATGATGATAGTAATGATGCATCTATAGCACATAATGTCATAATCTACCCAAAATAGATGCAGTCATGATATTTTCTTATTCTCTGTCAACTTAGTAAGATCAGAAAATGGAAAGAATAAGTTATGCAATCTATCCTGGGAATGGATATCTAGGACAATTCCTATTGAACTACTCAAATTCAATAGGAAACAAGACCACAAGCTAAACCACTTGACACCTCCTGCTGTTTCAACAAGATGACACAAATCAGTAAAGATAGCTCATTAATAATGCTAAAAAGAGAACATATCATCACAAGTACCTTTGACGAGCCATACCACCAAATAGACCTGGCCAATTTGGTTTCCCTCATCCCATTGCAGTCTCACTGAAATATGTTCCATTAAGAAGAAGCCACTACAATTTTTGTGTCCATCAATCTTTCTGATAATGACTGTTTCAAGGTTCAGAACTCAGACAAATGCAGGTCGAAGAGTGAGGGGTTGGGGAGGAGTACGAGAGTACCTATGGAAGCACTCATTAATGTTTTTATGAGACGTACCAGTATTAAAGAACACATGAGTGTTTAGAAAGAAGCAACTGCGATCTTTTGCATGAAATGCACCAAAATAAGTTGGCTTGTCAAAGAGAGAGAAACTAAACGAATAATGATAGTATGAGACAAGCTAAGAACAATCTCGTCAGAGGGAGAAAGTAGAGAAATAAATTTTGTTAACAGTACCACATATGCTGTTTAGTACAAAATGTTGAGAGTACAAAATAGTGAGTCGAAGCAAAAACTGTGAAATGGCTGTAAAAGCTTCCATCATTGCATCCACTTGCAATGTGAAATATAAGAAGCAACACCTCATGAAGATTGTGGGTAGTACAAAAGGATGAACAGTGACGGGTACGGGGCATCAATGAGCCCCAAAGAACTACAGAGAATTCTCCAAGCTACAGAAGTGTAACTAGTTAGAGAGTTTTTTTATATCAATGGGAGCTCACCATAAATACAGAGGCCAGCTGGTAAAACACATGTTTTCTCATTCATCTCGACAACCGATGATAGTTGTCCTCCAAGATTGGGTAGACCAAGCAACATTAGGACTAAGCGTTCTAAGGAGTTGCAGACACTTAACAATATACTAGCATCAATGTGCTACATCGTAGTGGCACAACTAAGAAAATGTACCTTCATTGGACTCCAGCTCTGCATTGTGATGCCATTCAAAGAATCTATTAATCAGGATTGCTCTCTCACTCTATCTCATACTAAGCCACCAATAGAGTAAGATTACAACCAACCTAAACCTCCAATGGAGCACAGGATCAACAACTCAACAGGCTCAACTAAGGAATTACGAGCACCCAATTGAATTAGGATAACACCAGCTGTCAATGAGAAAAGAGAGAGAATGTTGCATCTAGTGAGCACTATAGTATCTGCTCAGAACCTCTACTCTGAAACTTAGGAGGTATATTGTAAAAAGTTGCAACACACTCAAACTATGCACCATTCAGTTCTATTCACCGGCAAACAATTCAAAGTGTACACAGACATGCAGCAGATCAAGATGGCACACATCCACCCCCATGTCACTACCAACAGATCCACCATTGCAGAGGAAGTAACATAAATTGTCAAAAATGTGCTTTGGAAGTAGCATGGTCAGCAAGAACCTCATCTCCTCTCATCAAGCAAAAAATGCCATAAGCAAGACAGTCTTTCCAAGAGAAAGTGGCCCCATACTACCAGCAGTTGTCAAAGTGCAAAGGAGTCCCACGGCTAATCAGAAAGTTAGTTGCAACCTGTAGAATGAACAACAGGTTTTCCAGAAATGCTCACCCCACAGTTAGTGGCAGCCTGTAAAATGAACTTCAGTTTTTCAACAACCCCTCACCCCCCAATAAGTGGCAGCGTGTGAATTGAACTTCAGGTTTTCCACAACTCCTCACCACATCAGAGGAGCATCTTTAATCAGAAGGTCATTAATTCTGCGATAATAGCAGAACCTATTTCCTATGAGCTCTTCACACTCAAAGGTTGACGGGTAAGAGACTGCAATAACAGCAGCTCAGTCTAATCAATCTTGATAAGAACACCATAAGAATGAGATTTCTTCATAACCTGCCAGATTGACCAAAAAGTTGCTTGCAACATCATTTGTGATTGAGGTTCAATAGATTAGCAAAGCTAGCTAGCTATCCACCATATAAATACCCTGCAGGAGCTCCCAGATTATTTTTCAGTGATAAAGTTGAGAAGAATCAGAAAAGTCCTAATTATCTGAGACGGTAATAAGAAATCCGGACTGAGATTGATAAAAGAAAGGAAGAACAGGAAGATGCTAGAGCAAAAGCTGGAAACAAAAAGAAAAATGTAAGATGAGGAAATTGTTCCTTAAAGTAAGTATTATAGATAGAGATATGGCTGGACTGAGATAGGTAGGTACCAAAACCCCTCACCTGTACTTGTAATTTGTCCTCATCCCAAGCCCTCACATCAACTTATGTCGTGTCAATATAAGAAATGCCAAAAGACATTTGATCAACATGCCCAATATTAAGCTCAAATCAACTCCAATAAAGCACTATAGTCTGAACTATTTAGCCAGGAAACCCATTCTTATGAATCTAGGCAATATCCTTCATCTGACAATAACAAGCCGCCAGCCACCCTAGCCTGCATACGAAAAACCATCTAAACCTAGATACTCTGAAAGGTAATATAGAGAAATGCTAGAATATAGATTCTAGGAACTCAGTGCCTAAGGACAAATAGAGATTACAATGTGGGTGAATAGCAGAAAGATGGGAGATGAATATTTGCTAATATAAAGCCACTGTCACATGGCTGCAGATAAATGTTTGCATAGAGTCATTTAAGTTAGTTCCTCCTATTTCTTCAAGTTCATATCCCAATGCATGCAATCCCAAGTATCATCAAAAAGTGAGACAAAAAATGATGATGAGGGTCACAAGAAAAAGATCATTTATAAAAGACAGCAAACAATATAAACATTGCTCAAACAAAGAAGTTAGTGGAATAAAACTAAATGCTTTTCAAGTTCTCGAAATAGTCCAAGAGAAGTGACTTTACATGGTGCCCAAAAAATGAAAATCTAATATAAGCAAATACAGACGGCTCAGTGCTAAGATGTATCACTGAGTAGAATAAAGGGACTGATCAAATGTTATTTCCTTTATATTTGGAAGTGTTCAAATATTTAATCAGAGCAGCTGTTAATAAGGAGGAAATGTAGAAGGCAATTTTGAAGAATAACATTCACATATCATAATATGTGGCATCATATTCTCCTCTAATCCAAGGAGAGCTATTCGCCAATAATAAGAGAACTCCTGACATCTCAAAGCTACACAATGCAGGCAGATGCTCCACCTAAATTCATTGATAGATAGCTAACATTTGAAAATTTACTTTTAAAAAAAAAGATATGCTTACGTGCACAAGAGAGTCTCACTCAAATCTGTTCAGCCACAGGGGAAAAGTATTATGTCTTCAGTCCTTGCAAGGTCTTTAACTCTGCGGCTGTATGGTATACTGTGCAAATAAAACATGTTTCACTTGTGCTGGACAAAATTTGAATCAATAATACACATCAACGGCATAAACAAAACCTTGATTTTAAGGGACCACTGTAATACTTTATGCAACTAAGCCCCCACAATCACAATTTATTATTTTGCTGATATCCTTGCAAAACACAATACCAACTATCAACATGCACATCTAAAGGAACTCAAAACTGCATGCACGAAATCAATTTCAGAACAATGGAATCTGCAATCAACGGCATAGCTCATGATAGAATGGTGTAAAACTGATTCTCAGCTCCATTTGTATTTGACTTAATATTCATGGACACGGTGTAAATAATTATCCAAAAAAGTTGTATCACTATGAGACTCGAATCCTACTTTATTAGGAACGATTCACACTGAGACCTTCATATTCATGGATCCATCAAAATCTCATCTTTGATAGGTCCCTAGACCCCATAGGTGTATTTAACTCCCTAACTGTTATAATAAACTAGCCACTTATCTTTGAGAACAGGAATTTCATGCTGGTCATAAAATGCCAGACACTGTCAAACTTGGGAAAAAATCATCCTTACCACGATATAAAGAACTCAAAGGTATTACAGACACTGACAGCCAGTATGTGTGGCTAAATGTCAATGTTCCTCTTAGAGTAAATTTGAGATTCCACCCTAGCAGAGGACATATATAAGGAAATAGAACTAAGACAATAAACAGTAATTAACCCTACACGATATAAAGAACTCGGAGGTATTACTAGATTATACTCACTGCCACTATAGTGGCTAAATGTCAGTGTTCTTCTTAGACTAAATTTGAGATTTCACCCTAGCAGAGGACATATAAGGAAATAGAACTAAGACAATAAACAATAATTAGAAAAGGAAGTGACACACATGCGCGCATCCACGCGCACACACACATATACATGAATGTATATGTATATGGATTTTGCTATTAGCTTAGAAGAATTATGAGAAGGTTCACGTCAAATTACTCACTGTATTTACTTGGGTGAGACAGAGAGGTTTGCAGGAATGGATGTAAAAACGGAGCAATAAGGATTTTTCAATGATTTAGCAAGGAAGAAAGTGAAGAGGGGAAGTGCAACTTCAAACTTCCCATAAAAGATAAAACTACATCACTTTTACTTCTCTTCCAATCATACCAAACAAAACTAAGCCATGAATACTTAACATGAGTGTAATAAACCAACCAATTTCTCTCTTGTCCACCCTCACTGCCTCCTTCTCTTTTTAATAAATAATTAATGCTTTCAGAAACTCTTATATGCAACATATAGCTTTCCTGGACAGTAAGATTTCCACATTTAAAAATCTCTAGTTAATGTAGCTGCTTACCAAATAGGGGCATCAAATATTCAATTTTCTTTACAATAACAAACATACTCAGTGTGATCCCACTTGTGAGATCTGTTGAGGGTAGTCTCCCATGAATCACTACAACTATGTTTCAGTTCTAAACTGGGATACGACGGCATGAATCCTCAATATTCATTGACCCATTTCACCCCAATGCCCAAAATGATGTTTTTTCCTCTCAATCCATGAAGTAAATAGACCATAAATTCTATTTTCTTGTTGATTATATCAAGTTCCCAGTATGTATTTACATAATTTGGAGGAAAAAAAGCTAATAACTTACAATCCAAATAGAAAACTGAAAGTTGAAACCAAAAAACTCTTAGATAATAAGTAGAAAAAGAACACAAAACAATTTATTCATGCAAAATCTGTAAAAACAACATTTAACCCCCAAAAAAGAACGATCGGTAAGAAGATCAGCTCAAAAATGATGGGTTTTTTTTTGTTTCATACAAAATCGCAACCAAACAAATGCCTAAAACCCAACAAGAATTCACGAATAAAGCAACAGAAGCACGTAAATTAGATAGAAAACTAACGATCGGATGAAAAAATCAACTCAAACCCAATAATTTTTCAATCGATCAACCAAATAAAACCGAAAAAAATACATTAAATACAGAAAAAACAAACAAAGGACATGAACTTGATAGAAACAATAACATATACTAAACCGATGATCGATAAATTACCGGAAAATTTTTTGCCGGTGAAGAAAACGGTAGCTTTTGCTTGTGGAAGATCGGTTGATTGAGACGAATAAATTTAATTTATAATTAATTTTAGAATTAATATATAGAGAGATAATTTTAGATAAAGAAAAGACAAACACGTAAAGAGAGAGAAAAAAGAGAGTAATTTTGTGTGCTCAAGGCAAAATGAATTCACATAGCGGTTTGGATTCTTTTATAGGAGTTAGTGGCTTCATTTTTGGTTTTAAAAAAAAAATCCAAAACCATTTCTTAAATTTCTTTAGTTTAAAATTTAAAAAAACAATTTACTAATTTAGTGTGTTAATTTATTGTCACATGATCAAGAGGTCATGGGTTCAAACCTTAAAAATAGCATCCGACAAAAATATAAGGTAAAAATGCATTCAATAGACCTTTTGTGGTTGGACTCTCCTATGGATCCTACGTCTAGCGAGAAATAGAAATATAAGATAAAAATGCATTCAATAGACCTTTTGTGGGTGGGCTCTCCTATGGATCCTACGCCTAGCGAGAAACAAAAATATAAGGTAAAAATGCATTTAATAGACGTTTTGTGGTTGGGCTCTTCCATAAACTCTATGCCTAATGAGAATTTTAGTGCACCAATCTTTTTTTTTTCTTTTAGTGTGTTAATTTGTCAAAGATTAATATAATCTACTCTTTGTGATGGACAAGATGAGAAGAGTAAGGCTGAAATAGTTTTGACGTATGATGGATGTCTTATTGAGAATGTTCGAGAGGTTTACTATGATGAATTTGAGTAGAAATAGACGTACACGGAAAAAATTACTAAAAAGAAAGTGATTAGATAGGGTTGAAACAAACCTTATAGCTTATCAAAAACATGAATCAAATAGATGGATATGAAAATCGAAAAATTACGATAGAAAATTAGTAGGTGGTCAGTCATATTGTCTAGTTTTCCTTATTAGTAGTGTTAGTTTTTTTTTCCTTCTCGTATTTTTTATACTTGCAATTATTTTATTATTTTCTTTGCTTCAATTAGCATATTGTTTGCGGTCTCTCTTTGTATTCCTTCTTATTTTGGTAAGCTTGGACTATGACAAGTATCTATTCAAAACAAACCATTTATCCTCATAAAATAGAAGTATGGCTAAGTATACATTATTCTCCTTATATTTTATTTGTAGAATTTTACCAAATATATTTTGTTTTATGTAAATAAGAAAAATGTGAAATATATTATTTTGTCTATTTTTGCTTTTAATGTTTTCCTTAGCAATTGTTTCACTTGATTATTTGGTGGGAGTTGGGTGATAGTCCTACATAGATATGTGGCTAAGAGTCCAAACAATTTTATTATTTTTTTGATTTGTCAACAAATGAAATTAATAGAGTTTCAACTTATTGATTATAATTTTTTAATATCATAATAATTATAATCATCTAAATAATAATATCTTATCAAATAAAAAAAGTTATTTATTTTTCATCTTTTGTTTATTATTTTATTCGCTTTACTATCGATTTTAAGTATAATATTAGTCTATTTTGAGGTTGAAATTAGCCATAAAAGTTATAGATAATTAGGTTTGTCAAAATGGGTAGTGGGCTAGAGAGTCAAATGAGCTAGGACAGACTGATATTTTTAATTAAAGGGTCTAGAAAATATCAATCCAATCCAGCCCTATGTGAGTCACGAGTTGGGACGGTCCGACCCTTCAACTATAATATGTACAACATTAATCTCTTAGAAAGACTATGAAACATCGATCATTTTTTGTCATGAATAAGATAAATAAATAACAAAAAGAGAAACAATAAATTAGACATAAAACACAGTAGTAAAAGATATAACTAGTTGGTTTAAAAATTTTCAACACCACAACTACACAAGTCAGTACAAAAACTTAACAAAATGTTAATAATGGGCTGATATTAGAAATTTAATGGGACAATATATTATAAAAGATGTCAATAATCTTAATAAATAGAATACCACTTAAAAAATAACTAAATATACAATAAATATTTTTTAAATTTACGCACCACGGGATGGCCTCTGAGGCTCACGGGTTGAGCTTATAAGGCCGGCGGGCCAAATTAGGATAGGTTAAAAAGCCTCGTTCATACATGGGTTGAAAATATTTAGCCCAGTATCATTTAATTTAAGAATTGGATTGGGCCGATCTCATGGGCCAAGCCAATTTTGACAGCTCTATAAATAATATTTAATTTGATAATCTCAATAACTAATTTATAAATTGTAAAGTTATATGTGACTTATTTACTTGCTTAATAAAAGACAAATGACTTTAATTCAAATATTTTTAAAAATATAAATATCAGAGAATATAGCAATTTTAAGAATAGTTCTGATAAAAATATACAAATGATTATAATAGTATTTAATTCAACACATCTTTTTAAATAATAAACATAAATATTACGATATGAATTATTATTTTTAAATGAGAAATTTTAATCTTCATAAACGCTCTCTAAAATAAAATTTTCAACAACTATTATTCTTTTTTCATATAAAGTACAACAAAAAAATAGACAAACTTTTTATGGTCAACTTTCTCAACTGTATTTTTCTCAGTAACTTCTGCAAGGAGCTTGAACCTTTTTTTCCTTTAAATTTATACCATTAAATTTATTATTTTTTGGCTTTGGGTATGATAGAATAAAACAAAAATAGCTCTTTATACTGTCTGCGCTTCTTTCAATTGTGAAGTAGTAGTTAGTCAATGCAACTTTCGACGCTTATCATGGGTCATCTGGAAACAGTCGGCGCTATATTTTTAAACATAGGGGTCAGGTTGCGTACATCCGATCCTCCCTTACCCGGCAACGGGCGGAAGTCTTTGAAACATTTAGGTAATGTTATTGTTGTTGTTATACCACTAAATTGAAAATCTAGCCATTTTTTATTTAAAATAAAAAAACTCTTACAAAAAAGTACAAACAAGGGGTTTAGTTTTGTCTTATTAAATCCTAATAAAGTATTAAATATTTATAATTAACAAGTATAAAGAAAATAATTCATTAATTTTTTGTAGTTGTATATAAATGTGT
>JAOTQJ010000111.1:1518928-1534909 GCA_025642045.1 Solanum sejunctum
CGCTTCTTTCAATTGTGAAGTAGTAGTTAGTCAATGCAACTTTCGACGCTCATCATGGGTCATCCGGAAACAGTCGCATGTGTTTTTAAACATAGGGGTCAGGATGCGTACATCCGATCCCCCTTACCTCGCAATGGATGGGAGCCTTTGAGGCATTGGGGTAATATTGTTGTTGTTGTGTTATGGTCTAACAGAATGATAATTACAACCCTCAGGGGTTGGCCTGATGGTAATAGACTTGAGCCTTGAGGTTTGCTCCCTTTCAAGGTCTCAAGATCGAAACCCCGCTGGGTGCAAACAATTTTTGAGGGTCATCGGTCTGGGTAAAACCTGAATTAATCGTGGTACACTTGCGGGAAACTCCTTACCGAGGGCCTGTGCACCCCCGGAATTAGTCGGGGCTCTAAGAGACTAGGACACCCGATGCAAATAAGAAAAAAAGGATAATTACTTATTACGTTCATATCGTGACAACTTGAATAAACAAATTACTTAGAGAAGATGGTTGCAATTGCATTTGTTTTTTACCAAGATGAACCAGAGTTGATACAATAAGATAATATCATAGGTCAGTAAGCTTATTGTTCCTGAATCTTTACAATATTATTTCTCAAAGATCTGCTAGGTGTTAAATTAATCCGGTTATCTTTACTTTTAATAATATGGTCTTTTATTCTGTTTATCTAATATTTTCTAATTGTGCTTTGTGGATGGTGAATCTAGGTTGTTGTGGAGAAGAAGATCATGAGAGAAAGGAACTTGACTAGACATGATATTGGTCGGGAGAACTTTGTTTCTGAAGTGAGTATATACTGCTAACACCTTGTTTAACGTCTTGTGCTTATTTTGAAGTCTATTCCTATAAAAGATCACTTCAATGGCTATAATATCCTCCCAATTGTTTTTTTTAAACATAAAAGATCCTTCCAATAGTTGCTGCTTTCTTAGTCTGGAGCACGTGTCTGCTGAAGAGTTAAATAAAGAAAACTGAGTGCTAATTTTAACAATTGTTTGCACCCATAGGTTTATGTTATTAATTTTACTCGCTAAGGTTTTTGTAGGTCTGGAATTGGAAGAATGAATATGGGGGTACCATCCTGCAGCAATTACGTCGCTTGGGTGCGTCACTTGATTGGTCTCGTGAGGTATGATCGAGATTTTTACCTTTTCTTTCCTTTGTTGAGAAAATTTTGAAGTAGTTGTTGTACAATTCTTATTTGTTGTGTTCTAACACATGTTCTCCGAAGTCAGTGCTTTACCATGGATGAGAAAAGGTCTAAGGCTGTAACTGAAGCATTTGTTAGGCTCTCCAATGAAGGTCTTATATACAGGTATGCAGCTCCTTTATTTTCTTTTGTCTTTCTTATCTCCTCATTATGTGCATGTGTAGGATGTAGCCATATTCTTGACTGTGCAGCTTTCTTGAATTTGTTTTGGCTCTATATTAAACTTTTGTTATCATCTATCTAGGGATCTACGTATGGTGCATTGGGATTGTGTCTTGCGTACTGCAATCTCTGATATCGAGGTGAGCCATGTAGCCATTCTGAATCAAGTCTAAGATGTTGTGGAAAATATGTCCTTATTCACTGTTGAAAGTTGCTTGCTGTTTGTAGGTTGACTATACTGACATCAAAGAGAGGACACTTCTGAATGTTCCTGGATATGAAGAGCCTGTGGAGTTTGGGTTGCTGACTTCATTTGCTTACCCCTTAGAAGGTGATCTTGGTGAAATTGTTGTGGCGACCACTAGAATTGAAACTATGCTTGGTGATACTGCAATTGCTATACATCCTGAAGACAAAAGATACAGTCACCTTCACGGGAAATTTGCTATTCATCCATTCAATGGAAGAAAGCTTCCAATAGTTTGTGATGAAATACTTGTAGATATGAACTTTGGGACTGGTGCTGTTAAGGTATTCTATATCATTATGAGAAATAATTGCTGCTTCTCCATCATTGCTTATGGACTCTTCTTTGAGTGTCCTGGCAGATAACTCCAGCCCATGACCCAAATGATTTTGAGGTTGGACGGCGTCACAAACTTGAATTCATAAGTATTTTTACTGATGATGGGAATATAAATAGCAATGCTGGTCCAGACTTTGAAGGAATGCCTCGTTTCAAAGCTCGTGTTGCTGTGACAGAAGCTTTAAAAGAAAAGGTATTTTTATAAATTTTCTGTATTGTTTTAGCTGGGAATAAAATGTTAATGGACTGCATGCATGTATTGATACTCAAAGTTATTCTAATTGATGATGATTTTTGTTGTCTCACATTTAAAGGATCCATGGATGTGATATACCCTTGCTTCTGATATACCCATGCATATCATGTCTGTCAAATATGAGTGTATATATATATATATATATATGAAGGATTTTTCATACACATAATAATATTCATAAATGTTTGGTCCTCCTCTATATGGTTAGTCTCTCTCCATTTGAAACCATCATTTCATGGAAAATGTAAGCAAATTGTTCTCTGACGTGTTTTTTTTTGATAAGGTGAATAATTTTATTTATATTTGAAAAGCTAGAAGGGTATGTAAAAAAAGAACTACATCAAATGTATGGCCTAGTGATCAATAAAGTGGGGGGAGAACCATAAGGTTTTAGGTTCAAATACTAGTTGATTTCTTCTGATCTGGTAGGCCTTGGTCGGTAGAGTTGCCCTTCATCTCTACTAATGGGAGGTAATGGAATAGTTTAGGTGCGTGCAAACATGCCCCAACACCACCATCATCAAAAAAGAAAAAGTAATCTAGAGACTACATCAATAGATGATTCTCTACAAAATGCACCCGTCATCTTATTGGTGGGTTGATGAGAACTCTTTGTTCAGGTCATTTGTTCCCCTCATGTTCCACGGCATCATCTTCAACTTCCATGGACAACAATCTTCTGCTTCCGCATCCCTTTACCCTTTCGCCTCTGTCCCTTTCACCCCTACTTGACCTTTCATCTGATACACCACAATATCACCCTTACCTTCTTTCATCCTCTTAGCTCCTATGCCTCTCCACTCTTCTATCCCATTAATCTACATGTATCAACACAAATGAAAAAAAATATTTCAACAATATAAGATTGTCTTGTACATGTGTTGCCAGTGCCTAAAACATCCTATTGGGCATTGGGGTTTATGACCATTCTGTAGCATCATGCTCCAGAGGTAGTGGGAGCTTAATATGTAAGTATACTTCATATGGAATTTCCAATTTGCTAACACGGAGAGATTAGGTATGTATGCACGTATGTACCTAACTGCAAACACAGAAAACATATATGCTATATAAAAGCAGGACGCAAGTCAACATTATGTATGTATGCACTTATGTACGTACATGAGAACACAAAATATATATGTTATGTGAAAGTACAACCTGAGCTGCATAAAAGCACGTTTTGTATGCACATATGTACCTAAGTGCAAACACACAAAACATATATGCTATATAAAAGCACGAAGCGAGTCAACATTATGTATGTATGCACTTTTGTATGTATAATGAGAACATGCAAAATATATATGTTATGTGAAGTACAACCTGAGGTAACACGCTTTAGATTATTAGTTACAACTAACTCTATTTGGTATGCTAGATATGTTCGATAATGATTGCAATTAAAGTACATCGAAACATAGGCTTTTCATATATTTTCAATATTATTAAGTGGAAGGACCTTAATTCATATATCATGTAAACTTGGTGATCCAGCTATGTTATTGTTTAGGCATCTTATTGTATTTACCCTAGTATTTACTGTGGTGGTTGTAATAGGGATCACAACGTCCATCTGATGTACATGACATAGTAATATTAACCTATACAACTTTTACAAATTTAAAGTAGTCAAATTCATTAACTACTAAATACAAATTTTATTGCAAATAATGCTAATAAACTACAATTCAATTGTTACGTGAACCTATCTAAAATATAGATTGCAATAATGCAAATTCAGTGAACAGATGGAGCCAATGGTACAATAGATAAATGCATTACTAAGCCAAATAGTTTTTGAGGTTGAGCAGTCTTATTTTACTACAGGGTTTGTGAAAGAATGCTGCGCTGGGCCACTTCATATGGCGTCAGCTGCATGCAGAGCTTATTAAGACCATCTCCAAACCAACACTAAATTTTACACCTAATCATATTTTGGTGTAAAATTTGGTGTTTTGGAGCTCTGACCCAACACCAAATTATATATCATTTTAGTGCGTGAATAGTGTTACAGCTTTGAACTTCAGTTTCAACAAGAGCCAAGGGCTCGCTGTTTGTATTTTTCTTTCCGTTCTAGTCGAATTCCATAACATAAATTATAATGGATTTTGAGTACTTAATTACTTGAAATTGGGGGAAAGCACATTCTGTTCTAACCTTTTCTTTTTGATATCTAACATTGTGTCTCACTCTTAGCTCTGTGAGTTCTTGAGACTTTCGAATTGTGCTTGAGATTTTACCTATAAAAGGGTGGGTTAGATTTGACTCTTTTGAGGATATCCCCTAGAAAAAACTGTGCTACATAACATTGGGCGTGGCGATTTTATGACATACTTTAATCAGTCAAAGATAGTAACCTGGGATGATTTTGAGTTGTCTGTGGCTAAGATGCATGATCTTTGATTTATGTATGTGTTACAGGGTCTCTACAGGGGTGCTAAGAATAATGAGATGCGCCTTGGGATTTGTTCAAGAAGCAATGATGTGGTGGAGCCTCTTATAAAGCCTCAATGGTTTGTCAACTGCAAAATTATGGCCAAGCAGGCTTTGGATGCTGTTATGGATGAGGATAATCGGAAACTAGAGATCATCCCAAAGCAATATGCTGCTGAATGGAAAAGGTGATTTTGGATCTGCTTTCTCCCCTCCCAAAATCCATATGTACATTGGTACATTTTGATGGGTCCAATGACTGTTTTAAATTCTTCTATTTGGTATATATATTTTTTTAATGTTCATTGTGGAAATATCTATTCTATCATTTACTCTTGTGCAAGTATCTCTTCAAACAGAGATGCAAAAAACTTGGTTGTGATTTTTGTCAAGGATTTAAAGATAAACTTAATGCAGGATGCTTTCACAAAATGAACTTTTAAACATGATATTTTGTGCCATTTTCTCATTTCTTGAAACATCACCTACTTCAAAATCTTTTGCCCTATATGTCGTGAAGACTTATGTGGTGAACATGCAGATGGCTTGAGAACATTCGGGATTGGTGCATCTCAAGGCAACTTTGGTGGGGTCATCGTATTCCTGCTTGGTATGTGACCCTGCGTGATGATAAGCAGGAAGAATTTGGTCTCCGTGATGATTGCTGGATTGTTGCTAGAAACGAAAAAGAAGCTCGAGATTTGGCTTCTAGGAAATTTTCGGGGAAGGAGATTGTTGAGCTCTCTCAAGATCCAGATGTGCTGGATACCTGGTTTTCATCTGGTCTTTTCCCATTATCTGTATTAGGGTGGCCAGATAATACTGCAGATTTCAAAACATTTTATCCAACTTCAGTTCTTGAAACCGGACATGATATTCTCTTCTTCTGGGTTGCACGTATGGTGATGTTGGGAATAAAGCTGGGAGGTGACGTACCTTTTTCAAAGGTTAGCAAACCTAATCCTCCCTCATATGAAAAACCATTTTTTTATTGGGCTTTATGCTATAAGTGGAGTTTGATTCCTTGAATCTATTTTAGGAATCATTTTCACCGTGATAGTTCTGTTTACATGATTAAACGCTTTTTCAGTCCTTAAAATTGACTTTGTGAGCTTGCTCACATTGCCAGTCCCAAGCCCGGATAAAGGAGGAGGGTCATCGAGGGTCAATTGGAAACAACCTCTCTACCCCATAAAGAAGGTAGTGGTAAGGTTGTGTACATCTTACCCTCCCCAGACCCACTTGTGTGATTACACTGAGTTTGTTGTTGTTTTCAGTCCTTAAAATTGAATAAGTAGAGATTGGTTATGAAAGTTATATTTAGTAGTTGATATTTTATCTACATGAAGTAGTTATACAACTTGATCTTTCTACTGACATCACAACAAGCCTTATTCATTTTAAAATGATTTGCAGGTTTATTTGCATCCAATGATCCGCGATGCTCATGGGCGTAAGATGTCGAAGTCTTTGGGAAATGTTGTTGATCCTCTTGAAGTTATTAATGGAATTACACTTGACGGTCTCCATAAGAGATTAAAGGAGGGTAACCTAGATGCCAAAGAATTTGAGAGGGCAAAAGAGGGACAGGCAAAGGACTTTCCTGATGGTATCCCGGAATGTGGTGCAGATGCTCTTCGTTTTGCCCTTGTCTCATACACTGCCCAGGTTTGTCACATTTGTGTCTTAAGATTTGATAAGCTGTTTCTTTCGACTTTCTTATGATATTGTTAACTTTCTTAATTTGTCCTTCCAGTCCGATAAGATCAATCTTGATATCCAGAGAGTGATTGGGTATCGTCAATGGTGTAACAAACTGTGGAATGCCATTAGGTTTGCCATGAGTAAATTGGGTGAAGATTACACCCCTCCAACAAATATAGTTCCTCATGAAATGCCTTTTAGCTGCCAGTGGATTCTCTCAGCACTTAACAAGGCCATAGCGAAAACTGTCTCATCCCTTGAAGCGTATGATTTCTCCGATGCATCAACAGCAGTATATTCTTGGTGGCAGTTTCAGTTGTGTGATGTGTTTATAGAAGTAATCAAGCCTTACTTTACCAGTGATAATCCAGAATTTGTATCTGCAAGAAGATCTGCTCAGGACACCTTGTGGCTTTGTTTAGATTACGGGTTGAGATTACTCCATCCATTTATGCCATTTGTCACCGAAGAATTATGGCAGCGCCTTCCTGCTAGCGGGGATTCTATAAAGAAAGAATCTATAGTGATAAGTGATTATCCTTCCACTGTAGAGGTATGATCTAATCACAAATTTTAAGGCCCTGAACTAGCAAATAGATGGGAACATTTTCTTTTTAGTTGATTTGGATCTAAGTGTTTTTTTTTTTCCTTTTTCTTGTTGCTGTTGGTTTTGCATGATGGTGTATTGTTAATGGTTACTCTGAACTTAGGTATATGATCTGTTTCTGAAAAATTAATTTAGAATCATAGCATACATTGTTAAACTTCTCATCAAGCATCTGGGAAAAGTAAACCATGTATTTAATCCATTTTACAAGAATACGTATTTGGAATATGTTAACTTGCTTGGGGATCTGAAACATGCAGCTTATCCAGATGAGTCTAGTAGTAGAGAACGGGACTTTGTATAATGCTCCATGCCAGCTGCTACTTGATTTTTATATTGTCTATTGACCATGTTGCTTTACTTCTGTTCAATTTTTCAGAGCTGGAATAATGATAATGTGGAAGCTGAGATGGAAAAAGTGTCATCCATTGTTAAAGGACTGAGGTCGAAGAGGGCATTGTTGCCTCCAAAGGAGAGATTTGCAAGGTAAACATTTGGGCATATCCTGGATCACTTATATTTTCCATATATTAAAAAGCATTTCAAATGGCATTTATTTTACTTCAGGAATCTCTTCATATGTGAAGTTTATGTTATAAATACCCATTCAATATTTATTGTCTGTTGAACATTAAGCCAAAATTTTGTGAACCATAGGAATTACTTTTGAATGAAAAACCAGTACTGGGGTGGATAATGAACATGTTGATTTCCATTTTGTGTTTAATGCCCATAGAATATGTCGTTCAATATGGCTTTTCGATTGCTGGAAATGTGAGAAGGTTGTATTTATCTTTCAAGTTGTGGAAATGCAAATTCATTCTCTAAAGTGGAAGCAGTTTAAGTTGTCACAACTGGATGCGAGTAAAATGCAAATAAAGAAGGTTTAAACATTCGAATACGTTGTTATTATGAAATAATTGATAAGCAATGAAGTAGATGTCTTCACTCCTAATGCAATATCTCATCTAAGTTGTTTGAAGTATCACTCTTTCTTGTCCATCTTTAGAAGATTGAAGTTCACTACATCAGCTTCCATACTGCTGTAAGTGGTAGTTATCTGTTCAGTTGTAATTTCTTTAGGGAGACCTATGCTAAATTTCATAAGATATATATAATGTATAGCACTTGGACGAAGGATACCAGTGTCCTGTAATATGTTTGATTATGTCTTTTGTGAGTCATTCGTGAGACACCCTTGATGTATATTAATGATTGAAAGAGAGATTTATATGTTAGGCCTTTCTTTGTATGGCTTGATATTTAGGACATGTAACTTTCCAAACCAATGATGGTGATCTTGCTGTCCTCAGGCGAGAAGCATTTGTGCTTTGCCGGACAAATGATAATGTGGAGGTCATAAAAAGCCGTGAACTCGAGATTTCTACTCTAGCTACACTGTCATTGTTGAAGGTATCTCCTTTCTCTTTCTAGTCTGGTTTTCTTTGATTCAAGGCTTTTTCATTTCTTCCTTATGGTGTCCTCTCAGTTGTGAAGAAAGAAAACAAGTCATATTGCTAATGTTGCTTCTTTATAACTGTTTTGAGAACAAGGTTGTACTTGTATTTCAATTGAATGTGAGTATTATCTGGAAATATTGTCCAGCAAATGTCTGTTCTTTTAATTCGAGTTGCAGAACATTGTTCAGACTAGTTTTATTGTTTTCCAAACTTCAATTGCATCAAAAACATATTCATCCTCGTCTTCCGTGTTCTGATAGGATTGATAATTTTATTAATAATTGGAAAATCTCCCATATAAAAGACGTACCAAAAAGTATAGAATCTACGAATCCGTATTTAGCTGTTACCTTTCCTCTTCCACATGATATTAGGTTGGATATCTTCAAACATCCTTAAAGCATCCTCAAGGGCCAGTCATGAGGGAAAAATGGAATTAGATGAGTCATATTTGTTGACAAATATCACAGATCATGCCTATGCTCATTGATTTAGTACAATCTTTTATTGAGAAAGGCAGTGTTTGGTGAGGCAAATAGAGGTTTCAACATTAATTCTGCGGATGGATGAAATTTTGATAGCACTAAGAGGACCCACAAAGACTAATGCATTTACATATACCTATGTAGTGTGTATATGAGCATGACTTTCAGTGGTTATTAGGTGGGGAGTTTGGAATATGCATGTTACTTTTAATTATATTCCCTCATTTTCTTATGAATCTATAATTTCTTGCATTAATCTTTGTCAGGTCTCAAGTGACGCTGATGCAGCTCCAACTCAATGGCTGACAGAAGTGGTGGATGAATCTATCACAGTTTTTCTCGAGGATAAGGGGACTATCAGTAATCCTGATGCTGAAGTTGAAAGGCTCAAAAAGAAGAGAGAAGAGACGAGGAAGTAAGTGCTATGTTACTCGAACTCTTCAAATATGTAGATGGATGTGTGTCGGATCCTCTAAGAGCAATGCATTTTTGGAGGATCGGACATAGGTGTGACAATATTTTTGGAGAGATTGAGCAACGTAGATTGTATCAGTATATAAAACGTTTGAACATGCAAAAACAGGAAATTAGTTATTGTCTTTAGTTTTACGAGTTGCTGAAACTTGAGGAAGTTTCAATTAGGTAAGATGTAGAGTCATTGAGTTATGCTGAGAAAGATGTTGGGCGAATCAGGACAATATGTGTAAAAGATCAATCCTGATTTTCACTAGATATTATTATCTTTTTCCAGATATTCGTCAACTAAACGTGTTGATAGTCCAAAATCACGAATTGCTCTCAACTTTGTTCAGTTAGTGCGTCCATTTGAAGAATAGTGCGTAAATGCAATTGGCTTCTTGTCATTCAGTCGTCTTCGTTCAGAAGTGGGCTGAAGTTAGATATCGTGAAATTTGAGTCAATTTAATTTTTGAAGTTTACGAGCTGTTCAATATGCCATGACCAACGTTTTCTTTCTTTTTCAGGCAATATCAAACCTTGACCAAAAGCATGAGTGCCTCTGGTTACAAAGAGAAAATTCCTGCTAACATCCATGAAGAAAATACATTGAAACTTGCTGCCCTCAAGCAAGAACTGGAATCTTTCGAAGAAAATATCGAGCGTCTCACACGTCAACTGCAGGCACTATAACTGCAGATTTATCAGGTGCTTTTCCCGAAGTTCCACCATTTTTGAAGAAATTGACTTTCTCGATTGTTCAAACCCCTTTTACCCCCTATAAGCTCTTTTACAGGGAAATTTGTTTTGTTTTAAATTTTGTTGAAGTTGAATTACGTTGTCACTATGGTACCATGTTGCATTTCTAATATTGTTACAATTCTTGAAATTATGATATGACAAGGTGGCTTCTGTAACTGTATGATATAAAAAGATTGTTTCTGATTGGATGTGACAAGTGTATTACAGTATCTAGTTGAACAAATGTTGCAAATTTCAAAGAAAAAGAACATGAAAAGTTTAGAGAGTTTCAAGTTATATACCTCCATTAATGCGAATAATTTACACTTATTTTTAATTTTTATCTATTATTCTCTCCTTTTGTCTTTTGGGAGGAGGTGACCTTAATTGAGGGTTGCGTAGCAAATATTAATAGGTTAGTAGGGGTAGGATGATGTCGATACTTGTGTTATAGTAGGTTAGTAAGATTAGTTGTCTTTATATTTTATGTTATTGTACGTCTTATATTTGTTACTTTTATTGTATTTATGTATTATGATTTGCTTTCTAGTTAAGTCATTTTTTTTTTCAGATCTAGCATCTTCTGCTTTGGGGCTTTAATATTTTTGAGATGAGGGTTTTTCGAAAATAACCTCTGGGTCTCAATAAAGCAATGATAAAGTTTGAGTACATTTTATCCTTGGAATTTCAATTACTATGTTGTTATCCTCTCCTTTTGTCTCAAAATAAGCGTTTTTAGTTTAGATATATTTTTAAGAAAATTACTCAATTCTGAGAAAGTAGGATGTACTCGTACCAACTTATTAGAAGAAAATCATTAATGTTTTCTTGATCGTCTAAAAGATCACTTATTTTAAAATAAAATAAAAAGGTAAAGGTACAGCTTATGCATCTTACTTTCAATTTATAAGTTTCGTAAAAGAATTACATGTAGATATCTTTTGGTGATATGATAATACACATCCTGAGTGCACTCAATATTTAAAAGCAATAAAAATGACATTCAACAATAATAGAGCAAAAGAAAAATGAAAAAAAAATTAATCTTAGCGAATTTAAATTATATACATTATCAATAATTGTTTTTATATCATATATCTTGCTTAATAGACCATAGTGGATATAAAATTGATATATATCAAGATTATGTTCATGTTCTCATTGAATTTGTACATGTGATTTGAAAACACATGTTCTGAATATACCAAGATGATAGGAGTGAAAAGAAATACTTTCTCCGTCTCATATTAACTGAATTTGTGAGGTAATACACACATATTAAGAAAAATATTTAAAGATAAATTTTACACCATATTTTCCACTATTGGCCTTTGTAAAATCATAAATATATAGTGTAATTATTTCCTAGAAAATATAAAAGTTCAATAAATGAAAGGGTAAATATGCATTAAAAGTCTGATGATATGTGGACCAAACTTTAGTACTTGTTGAAAACATACCGACAGCTCCAGGCCAACTTAGAGATGTAAGAATATCTTATCTTATAAATAAATGGGATTTCATTTTATATTTTTCATTTTTTTCATTTTTTAATAAGAAGAAATTTAATTGAATCATTATTCGTTTTGATAATTAAACTTTGTTATTAATCATCAAAGTTATCCATCAATTTCGGATAAAGTCAAAGATTGACTATTTTTTGGCTTTGGAATATGATGGAATAAAGCAAAATGACTCTTTATACCGTCTGCGCTTCTTTCATTTGTGAAGTAGCAGTTAATCAATGTAATTTTCGACGCTCCTCATGGGTCATCTGGAAATAATCACTTTATGTTTTTAAACATAGGGGTTAGGCTGCGTACATTCGACCCTCCTCACTCTGCAATGAGCAAGAGCCTTTTGAGACACTGGGATATGTTGATGATGATGTTATTAATCACCAAAGTGGTTCTTTACAAGAGTTCTAAGTTATAACGAATATTTGTTGTGAATTGTGCAAAGGGTAAAACTGTCATATTTCAAATAGGTTAAGGGCAAAATTGGAATTTTCCTTTTGGAATATTTTTTGTTTAATCAATGGAGGGTAAAATTTACTAATTTTGAATAATTAAGGAATATGCTTTATCCTTTTTCAATAAATAAATAAATAACACGTTCTTCTTTTATTCTTCTACATTATTTTTACTTATTATAAGACTCCTATTACTTAACCTTTTCTTCTCTCTTCTTTCTAAGAATATTATCTTTAAAAAAATAATTAATAGTATTCGACTTCTCTATTTTAATCAATTTTAATCCATTTAAAAATATTAATTTCCTTCTATAATAATTTTTCAAGTCCTTTTTAAAAATATCAATTTTCTTCTACAATAACTCTTTAATTTAAATTTTTCACATAACATATTTAAAATCATATAATTAAATAATATCTTAATATATTTTATATATTTTAAATTTTAAATTATAATATATATATATATATATATCAGATAAAAAATTAGAAAAACAAATTGAAATCACGATAATTGAATAAATAGCATTGGATGCCATAATAGATAGACAAAGCCATGTGTGCTTAGTCCCAAAGAAATGGAAATGTTTTCCCATGGAAGAACGTGCTTCTTGTATTGTGTTTCCCAATCCTTCTACATTTTTTAAAAAGCACATAAACATTTTTTTGATTTCATAAAATCAAATTTAGTCAAAGAAAAGTTCAATTAAAAAGCACCCTTAAAGGTTATCAAGTATCGTGAGACGGATAAAAATTTTTTATTTTTAATTAGAAGTTTTAGATTTGATTTGTGGATTATTCATCGGATCTGATAGATAATAGTATTACATTCTTTTTAAGAAAATTAATCGTGACTCTCTTGAGTGAAAAAAATTCGAATATGAAATGAATAGTTGAAGTAACAAAATTAAAAATTAAAAAATAAATAATAATGAAACAATTTAGAAGATATTGATCCTTTGATTGCTCGCATTTATTGGTCTATAAAAAATATCAATTTACCAATTAGATTATTTATTTGATAATTATAAATAAATTTTTTGATAAATATAATTGGCAATTCACTTATTGATTGTGATTCTGAGATATATGTTTCTTCTTTTTGTTTTTAATAAATAGCGTCTTGAAGTAAAGCGAAGACATTATTGAAGGAAAGAAATGGCGAATAGATCAATTGCAGTAAGTAGGAGATGCAAAACACCACACCTACAGGCTCGGTCGAACCAAGCTGCCCAGGTTGCAGTGACAAAGAGACTAATTCTTAGACTGAAGAAGCAATGGCTACCATTATTGAAGTCTGGCATCAGGAACAACAATTCTGCTTAAGATAATTATATTATTTGTGTACATAACTTTAATACTCCCTCCGTTCAACTTTATTTGACCCTTATATGGATGTTCAATAATATTTGTCCACTTAATGAAATCAAGAGATAATTTTACGCTTAGTTCTTAATTTACCCTTATCATCAATTATAGTAATTTTCTTATTACATTTTTCAAGACGTCATATTTATTATATTCAAAGAGTAATTTGATAAAATTACTTTATCATTTACTATTTCTTAATTCCTGTATCAAATTAATAGGGATCAAATAAAATTAGACCGAGAAAGTAATTCATTTTTTTGGACTTTCTATAGTTTCTCCCCCAAATTAGAATCATTAATAGTTCCTCACACTCATCATAGTATAATTAAGTACAATTTTATCAACTTTCAATCAATTGAATGTGGACTTTCTTTGCTACTAAATCTCCACAAATAATTGATTGCATTATTTAATTAATACTCAAGTACTTTCTCCCTTTCATTTTAATTTAATTAATGCATATATTAAAAAAATATCCAAAGATGATTTAAATCATAGTTTTCATTGTTGTCTTTTGTGAAGTCATAAGTATGTAGTGTAATTTATCTTTTAGAAAATATAAAACTTCAATAATAGAAAGGACAAATATGAAAAAAATTTCATACATTCATTTTGAATGAACTTTGAACAATTTAACTATTATTAACATAGAAAAAGCCTAAAAATTTAAGTTAATATAGGACAGAGGAGTACTATATTGAATTTATATTAGTAAGTATTATTTTGTATTTGAAAGTAATATATATTTTAAAGATTACATATTTTCCATATAAGCTATATATGTAGCCTTTAATCATATAATTATTTGCTATATCTTTTTTCATTTTACTCTTAGATCCGATTCTTTACCTCCACGAGAAAGAGAAAAGATATGCATATATTTTGCTCTTTTCGAACTCCATCTATAAAATTTCATTGAATATATTACTGCTATTGATCTTCGAAAAGTAATTAATATATATATATTTAATGACCAAATAATTAATTTTCTCCTATTAGAGATTATCATATTCCCACTATATATTGGTATCTTGAAAATGTAACACTATAACGCGTTTTAAGGACTACGTTTTTCAACAAACAATTCTTTGGATCAATATTTTAATGATACATAAATATATAAACCCTAATTCTTAATTATAGCCAACAAAACCACATCTAGTGTATATAAATAAAGTAAAATAAAATAACGGGAGAATTATAAGTATTTATTTATTTATTCGATACTCACATTGCAGCCAATTAAATTTGAATTCATGCATTATAAATTTCATTTCTCAAAACAATACTCTCGGGGGGGTCTTTTTTTTTCACTCCTAAAAACTTGAATTCGAAAATATATATCTGATAAGAATTAAGAAATCTCGAATCATCTCATCACAATCGATTTTTGGTATGATTGATTTTTGTGTTAACGTGCGTTGGGGAGTGAAGAAAGGAATCTATGCAACGGATTGGTGCAAGTGATGTCGTATGTGGTCGGACACAACAAAATCTTGTCCCCATGCCCTTCATAATATAATATCGAATTTTATTTATATACGCTGACAATATAATTTTTTTTAATTGTAATGTTATATATTTAACTTATTGTATGTAACACCTTATTGTGTTGTATTTCAAGTTATGAGTATTACTTATCGTGAATCATTTTTTCGTAATTATGTTTTAAGTAATTTGATTATGTGGTTAGTATATAAACGAGGGTGAAGCTAGAAGAACAAGCTAGGGTCAAAATATATAAGGTCGAGATATTTTTTATGTATAAATAATAGAGGATGGATTTCATAGTTCTTTTCTTCGTATCTTAAAATCTAACTCCTAAATGAAATTTTTGGTTTTGTTATTGGTAGTGGTGGAGTCGATTTTGTATAAGGGGTGTCATAATTTAAAGTAGAAATTTTTGTATAAGTCGAGAGATGTCAATATATATTTTATATATATACATAAAGGAAATATTTTCACCTAACTAAAGAATGTAATTGTCTGACGAAGGAGTGTCGATTGACACCCCTCAAGTAAATGTGGCTCCGCCATTACTACTAGGCTCAAGGGAGTTCATCCTCATTTTTTATCAGAAAATTACATTGTATATATATATATAAAGTCAAATTATTATTCATGTATGTGTATTAGATCTCGAATGCCCCCAACTTCTTCTATGTTTATATCTTAATATTTTCAATCCTTTTAGTGAAAATCTTAACTGCTATTAGGGGCAAAATGGTCCATCTACATCTCTTTCAAGGAAAAATCACAATATAGCATTACACCATATATGTCATTATTGTTCCTATATATAGTATATGGAATATCCCCTTTAATTAATTCCTTCAAGTTTTAATTACTTCAATGAAAATTTTGACTTTTTACCTTCATCAATCTCGGATGGAGTCAAAGATTTACTATTTTTTGACGTTGGGTATGATGGAATAAAGTAAAATCTCTTTAAACTGTCTGCGCTTCTTTCAATTGTGAAGTAGCAGTTAGTCAATGCAACTTTCAACGCTCATCATGGG
>JAOTQJ010000111.1:1547299-1559453 GCA_025642045.1 Solanum sejunctum
GATCATCCATACAAAAACAACTAGTAGAAGTGCGACTAAGCCACACAAAAACTTAAGCAAAATAAGAGAGAGAAAAAGACATTCTAAATCACTAGAAAAAATAATTTATAATTTTAGGTTAATATCATATTTAAGATAACCTTACAATTAGGGGTGCTCACGAGTTGATTTAGATAAAATCAAATTAATTTAATCTATTTGATTATTATCAGTTTAATTCAATTATTAATCATACATCAAAGTAAAATGAAAATAAAAACTATTCATGTTAAAATAAGAAGAATATAACAATTCACTCAAAAGAAAATAAATATTTTCGTGTCAGTTGAATCCTATTTAACTTGATAGAATCATTTATATCGCAAAACACCATTCATTTTGAGCTCCCAACGCCATTACCTTTATGTTTGCCAACTTTATTTTATCAATGATTAGTTAATCTAATTTTTATCATATAAGTGCTAGTTGAGTCAATGTGTCTGCATGAGTTGTCTGCTTCCTCTTATACATTATGTGGAATCCATGAATTTTTTTATTTAATTTTTTCAAGTAACTACTTACTTCGACTATGATTTTACAATATTACCTCTAATAAATAATTTTTTCAGTGGCTTCAACTATGATTTTGCTATATCACCCATCAATTACTTTACAACAACAACAATAATTATTTTAAGTTAGATAAATATTGAAATTAGGATAAAACATAAAAACTTAAAATCACTTCATAATTAAATTTAAAATTCAATAGCGTTTAATTTTATTATTAAAAAAATTTATGAATAGGTATTGAGCTTGTATATTACACTAGATCTTCGTAATTAGTGTATATATAATTATAAAAAAGTTAGATCATTTCCTAACTTTTTATTCTAGCCCTTTTTATTTTTTATATTAAATTACAAAAAAATTCTAATAGAGTACTTAAAATTATTTTTAAAAAATAATTTGTTGGTTAAATTCAATTATTCTTTTTTATTTTTAAAAGTTTAAAAATAGAAGTTGTCACAACTATATCCACAAAGAACATCCTTATCCTAGTCCTATTTTCCCCCAGAGTGAAATGGCGGCATTTTCTCCTCTTCTTCTACGCTTCGGGGCTTCCTCTTTCTACAGTGCTGAGTTTCCGGCGTACTCCGTTCGATTGCCGGCCGGAAATTCCAAGCTCCGGTCCAATAAATTGACGGTGAAAGCCTCATCGGAGATAGTACTGGTGGATAAAAGTGAAGCTGAAAAAGTTAATAGGTTGAAAACAAATTACCTCGAAAAAATTGTGCCATTGTTGAAGGAAGAATTCAATTACACCAATATTCATCAGGTATACCTAGCAGTCGCTTGTCCATGGATTTTTTTTGAAAGTAATTTAGAACAGATAAAAATTAGGGTTTAGGAGAGGGAAAATGGGAACGGAATTATAAGGTGGGGGAATTGGATCCGCACTAACAATTTGAAAGTTTATGTGGCCAACTCCTAAGATTATCCAGAAAGTGTTGAAAAAATGGTTTTTGATCCATTTTTTTTCAAGTGAAAAAGCCATTCAACCTGCAATTTTTTTTTTGTCAAGTTAAATGCAGGTCAAAACACAACTTCAATTTTCAATTACACTTTTCAACTTAATTTCAAAGGATACTTACTTCTTTAGCTTTGAATTTTTTGCCCCTTATATCTACAAATTTGCACTGTTTATATTTGGTGCTTGTTTAGAAAATGCTCAAAGAGTTGAATTTTAGAGTTGAAATGCTGAGAATTGGTCTGTTTGATACTATTATCATTTGGGGAGCAGAAATCACAGTGGAAATAGTTGCATTGAGCTATTGCTTCAAAATCTATCATTCTTTTAGTAATAAGTTAATTTGATATGGGATGTGTAATAACCGTGTGTGTTTTAGGTTCCGAAGGTCGAAAAGATTGTGGTAAATTGTGGTATAGGAGATGCTGCACAAAATTCCAAGGGTTTGGATGCAGCAATGAATGATTTGGCGTTAATCACAGGGCAAAGGCCTGTGAAGACTAGGGCTAAGAATGCAATTGCTACTTTCAAAATTAGAGAAGGTCAACCGCTTGGAATTGCTGTTACACTTCGAGGGAATGTGATGTATTCATTCCTTGACCGGTTAATTAATCTGGGGCTTCCTCGAACAAGGGACTTTCAAGGTGTAAACCCCAATAGCTTTGATGGTCATGGAAATTATAGTATTGGCTTCCGTGAACAGAGTGTCTTCCCAGAGCTAAGTTATGATGCTCTTGGTAAGCCAAGAGGGATGGATGTTTGCATAACAACAACAGCTGAGACAGATAAAGAGGCACACAGATTGTTGGCCCTCATGGGTATGCCATTTAGAGAAGGTGCTGTTGGACAGACAGCTGTTATGCGAAAGAAAAAGCTTAGAGCTCATCATTTTGACTCGAAGGCGAAGCAAAGGTCTAGAAGATGAGGTTGATCCATTCTCCAGGGACAATGAGCTGATTTTTTGTATTTTTACTCTTCTATGGTTATCTGATCTTTTTAGCGCACAATGAACAGAAAAAATCTGTAATTGCACATTTACTATCTGGTTGGTGTTATTGTGAAGATATGTTATTTATGTTGTCTTCCTAAAAGTTCTTTTTTAAAAATATGAATAGTTTAATCTCTTGTTTTAAGTTTGTTACTATTCATGAATCTTGAATATTTCCTACCCACTCCCATTTTCCTCTGTCATTTACTTTGATTTCAGGCAAAGAGTTTGTCTTGTTTGCTCCATCGTATTCACGTTTGGGTGAGTTAAAGTCTCTGCTTTCATGTGTTGTTGTATGTGATAGGGAGTATTAGCTGGTGATATCTTGAAGATACGTTATTTACGTTTTCTGAATTTGTCTAAAAGCTTAACAGTTGATGCGTGTGAAGACATGGAGTCCCACACTTATTTCTACTCCCTAACCCCCCACCTTGCTCCCTTCTCGCTCTAAGTTTTATTTATATTCGCATATTAGAGAATCACAGTTATTTATAGCATTTACTATGTTGTTTAATCCTTTTTTCTTTATTTATTCTGCTCAAATTATACAGTGCTATTTCTTTCAAAGTGTGTATGGAAGTGCTTTATAGTGGTTTCAGGTTCTGTCTCATTTGTTTTGGTTTTAACCTGTTCTTATAATGTGTCGTTGTAATGGTTAATATCTCACCCATTGATTCAAATGGTGTGTACTCTAAAATAGGTCCAAGTTTCCCCCTGGTTTATTATGTCGAGACTTCAGAGAGTTTTTTAGCTATCAAAATGTTTTGCTATGGTACTCTTAATTGCTCCTTTGCACTTCTTAGATTTGACTTTTGAGTGTATGTAAACTGTTATTAGAGTGTCAACTCCTGCAACAATGTCTCATCGCCTTTTGGCGGATGGACCTATATTATGTTTTTAGGCAAAGGTGGTTTTCTGACTTTTGATTTTGCTAGGTCTGCATACTGGTGCTCCGAGATAGATATCTAAGCCTAATCTTTGGTTGTTTGTTGCTCCCCAGAAAAGGAAATAGAAACTCAAAAGGGAAAAACAGGTAAGTGTAATTGTATAAAATGAGGAAACAGGAAAAAGGTGTCTGAATCAACTAATTCCTTCTTGCGTTAGTTTGGGTCAATAAAAATCTGGTGCTCCGAGATAGATATCTAAGCCTAATCTTTGGTTGTTTGTTGCTCCCCAGAAAAGGAAATAGAAACTCAAAAGGGAAAAACAGGTAAGTGTAATTGTATAAAATGAGGAAACAGGAAAAAGGTGTCTGAATCAACTAATTCCTTCTTGCGTTAGTTTGGGTCAATAAAAATCCTTGCTCTTAATGAGTTAGACCTCATAAAGTAGAGGAAATCGAGATGTGTTATATCCTTTAGATCGATGAACAATTTAATGTTGGTGCACTTTTTTGAATGTGTAATGTTGTCTGGTGAAATAGCGTTATAGAATAGTTATATGTTAAAAGATATTCTCTAACAAGTTTTGGTTAATTTTTCATAGCTGCTTTTTACTATTCTTCATTTGTCTTTAGAAGTTTAGCATTTGAAATTTCTCCATTTGATTTACGTTAACAAGTCATGAAGCTGAGGGAAGATCGTTCTACTCTGATGTCTTCATTTTTATTTTTATATCATCACTTATAATATGTGTAACCATGATGAACCTTCTGAATAGTGAAAGAGCAAGGGGCTTGAGTACACTTTTTGTATTTGAGGAAGATCGTTAAATAGATTGGAATAGATTCAAAGAATTCATATAGCCAAACCCAAGCAATTTGGGGTGGAGGAAAAATAGATTGATTAATTGACATGTTAAACATGTAACGATCTTTTTCAGGTGATTGTCACTGATCTTAGTTCCAATTAATTAGATACTGATGATGCTCCTCTCCTTTTTGAATGACACTAGCTTATAATTGAAAAAAAACCCATTGGCTAGATACCGCTCCACTGAAGAGAGTTTGAATTACTTCTCAGTTTATCAGACATTACTTGTTGCTTCCGAATACTGATGAACTTCTTTTGCAGTTTTTTGGTTTCAACTCTATTTCAAGGGAACATTTCCGCCACTTGAGGTAAATATTGCTTTGCCTGTTTCTCTGGTAGCTGTGTTTTCTCATGAACCTTCTAGTGGAATTTCTACTTTTGCAGTTTTGTATTTTCTGAAAGTTGCCTAGGGTGTGTTTAGTATGGAGGTTCTAATTTTTCTATGTTTGGAAACCCTTTTCTCTAAGGAAACAAGTTTCTTAGAAATGAAGAAAATGACTTCCTAATGGAAGTGGGCAAGCCTAAGTGACATTCCAAGTTCATTGCCTCCTCTCTACCCACCCAATCCCTCCAACCCCTACCTCTTGACCGTCCTACCACCTGCCTCCTCCAAACCTCAACTTCCCATCCTATCCTGCTTCCATAGTGTGTTGTTAGATGATATATAAATGCTCTTGAGACAATATTCTCTTTTTTACCTACCAAACCCTTGAAAATAAGTACTAAACATATTTTTTTCTAGGAAAACATTTTCCTTCATACCAAACACACCCTTAATGTGAAGACGTAAGGCTAGGAGATGGAAGAATAACATTATTTGATTGCACAACACGAGTAACTTGATAAACTAACCACTCATCTTCCTCCCTTGACTATAGAACTGGGGAGGATATAGAACAATGGTGTAGTCTCGGAAAATATTATATCATTTAACACCATATATTTACCAAGTTCAGTAGAATAACATCAACACCCCTTCCAAAGATGAGAATACCCCAAGAAAACACATTTCAATGCCGTAGGGTCCAACTTAGTAACAAATATAGACGTACATCTTGAACATAACACATGCTTTTGAATATCTTTCGTTCCGCTAAAAATAATGAATAGTTTGGGAAAAAAAAACATTTCAAGACAAACCAACAATTACTGTCAATGGCATGTGATTAATTAGAAAACAAGCGCAAAATTGTTTAGGAACTTTCATTTGGAATAAAAGTGCTCAGTGTGTCTCAAGCAAATGCATATTCTTCCTTTCAACAACTCCATTTTGAGAAGTTGTATTAACACATGTCGTCTGATGGAGAATACCGTGTTGTCTCATGTAGGATTGAAACAAGTTTGACATGTATTCTTTAGCATTATCACTCTTTAAACTTCGCACTGAAGCATTGAATGAAGTTGTTACTTCAGGACAAAAGTGAATAGACACTTTAGAGCTACTTTTGATAAGATAAATCCAATTCAATGGGAGAAATCATCCACAGAAGGGACAAAATACTTATGTCTAGTTTTGAAAACAGTAGGACATAGTTCTCTAACATTAGAATGAATTAAGCTCAAAGGCTGACTCAACCCGTCTAATAACTTATTGGACCATACGTGTTGCGATGATCTTTTGCAAATTGGCATGCTTCACCATCCAAAGAAGGAACTTTTTGAAACTAGGATAGAGCTTCTTTGACAAAGATAAAGAAGGATGTCCTAATCGACAATGTGCTTCAAATAGAGATATAAGCATGCAACAAATCGAGGCTCATATTCATCAAGAATATATACATTATCAAATAGATGTCCTTTACTAATAACCTTATGTGTAGTAAGATCACGAAACATGCAATGATTGAGAAAGAACATGACATAACAATTAAGACCTCTGGTAAGTTTACTCACATATATCAAATTGAAGGCCAACTTTGGTAGATTTAATACAGATGACAAGGTAATAGAGGAGCTTGCTTTGCTAGTTTCAGATCCCACAATCTTACATGTTGATCCATCGGCTACCCTTACATGAAAGGGTGCTTTATGTGATCAAAAAGTAGAAAATGTATTAGGATTATCTGTCATATGATCTGTAGCACCTGAATCAATTACGCAGCTGTTCGAAAAGGAGACCAGACATGCTTTTCTTGAATCAACAAGGGGTAATAATTTCAAATTGAATTCTTTAAGGGATTGCCGATACTTAGAGAACTCTACAAACTCATCTGCCAAAGGCAAAATTGTCTTACCCTTTTGTTTTGTAGCCATTTTTCCTCCTTTCTAATTGTTTGAGTTATATTTTCCAACTCATATACCCAAGATATTGGTATAGGAGAAGCCAACAAATACAAATAGATCCAGCAAATACAATCCAATACTGAAAAGGCAGTTTTTTAAATATCACCTCAATTAAAAACTTAAGAATAGCCAATCTTCAAAAGGTCCCCAATAATACTAGATTCCAAGCAATGAAGCGACTTCACACAACAAAATAATTGTAGCCGATAGTCAAATACCAGATTAATTTGACATCAAGAACAAGCAGCAGCAACAACATGCCCAGTGGAATCCCACAAGTGGGGTCTGGGGAGGGTAGAATGTATGCAGACCTTACCACTACCTCATAGAGGTAGAGAGACTGTTTCCTGGAACCTTCGTCTCAAAACCCCCCCAAGCAGAATAAACTAGATATGGAAAAAAAGGGAAATGAAAACAATGGGAACAAAAGAGCGACTAATAAGGAAAAACACATGATAGTATGCAAGTACGATCAAATTAACGTATAAAGACGGATAATTACAACACAAGTTATAAACGCGATGTAACCCCTAAATCCAACCTCTCGCGCCTCCTAGTAGGAGCATTGGTACTCCTTCTCTACATATGCCCAAACCAATGCAGTCTTGCTTCTCTCAACATCAAGAACTATTAAGCACTATTAATTCAGTAATGAGCAAAACTCAGCAAACCAAATAGAAAACCAGATCTGAATCAAAGATCTGACTGTCGAAGCTGTGGGATGTTAAAATACATCGGCCGAGATATTTGAATTCCTTGTCCACTCTTTCCAATATATTTTTTCGAAAAGATGTTACTTAAATATTTTAAAAACGACTTACTAGGTGTTTAAATTGGCTTATTTTAAGCATCTTTTGGGTTTTAAGCTTGTTTTTAGTTTTGGAAGTGTTTGGAAACACTACAACGTGCTGCTTTTTCTTAAGCTGAAAGTACAGAAAAAGCCAAATCCAAAAGTTAGGTGTTCCCATCTTATGACTTTTAGCTTATAATTCACTTTACTAGAAGTCAATCCACCAAGTTTAGAAGGCTGTGGGCGAGCCACAGACGGATTTCTCGGTTATCCAAAAAAAAAGTCAATCCAAACATCCCTTTATTTTCCTATAATTTAGGAAAAAATGACTTCCATACATAAAGTAGGGAAAAAATTTCAAAACTTCCCATAAATTAGGAAAATATTTTGCAAAACATTCCGTAAAACTTACCACCCGAAATGGTCTAGACATAGGATCTGACCCCAACCCAACTCCCGACCCTGATGGAGGCTCGAGACCCAAAATTTTGACCTCGACTCAGGATGAGTTGTTTTGTAGGAAAATATTTTCTAGGAAAACATATAAATACTTTCCTTCATACCTAACACACTAAAAGGAGAAAGGATAAGAAAAAATGTTGTAATTTGAAAGTACTTGTTCTTTACATAATAAAAAGTAGTGGGCAATATGGGTATACATATACCCATATTATCCATTGGGTCTGCCTATTTTTTTGGGACCATATTATCCATTGGGTTTACCCATTTTTTCAGGTCAAATTTTTTATACATTTTCACCTATCTCTTTTTGACCATCTCATATTCGATTTGACCTGCGTTTTTTGCACCCGTATCAACACGTCAGCAAAATATAAATCCAATTAATTAGGTGCTAACTTTGGAAGGAAAATAATGGGAATTCCTAAAATGGCTATGTACATTACTGAGAATGATATCTATATACATCTCGATACACTATATATATATATATATATATATATATATATGTATATGTATGTATTGTATGTATTGTGTGTGTGATTCCCTTTTGGTTGAATGCTTGTTTTCATAGGTGATACAACTCATTACTATAGATTGACCACTCGAAAGTTTACTTTGATCGTGGTTTGTGATCATCAAGTTCTTCCAGTTGTGCCGACGTCTTTTGGTACTCTTCTTTAACATGCTTTGTGTTTATGAAAATTAATTTTTAGAGATATGATTAGTTCTTTGAAGGGGAAGTGTAAGATCTTTTATGGCTTTCCTTTTTCGATTTTTTGTCATGCCTCTATAAATCTTTCCTTTTTCGAGTTGTTTTGATATGCTTTTCCTTGAAGAGGAGCCTTAGAGTAACTGGTAAAGTTACCTTCATGTGACCAGGAGGTCACGGGTTCAAGACTTGGAAATATTCTTTGGTAGAAATGCAAGGTAAGACTGTGTATAGCGAGATCCTTGTGGTTAGACCGTTCCCCGGACATTGTGCATAGCGAGATCCTTTTTTTGTGATATGCTTTTGCTTGAGTTGAGCATCAATCAAAAATGGCCTCTCTACCTCCCAAAATAGGGGTTAGATCTATATACACTCTACACTCCTCAGATTTCACTTGTGCATTTCACTGGGTATGTTGTTGGTTTTGTAAGTCTTCTCTTCGATCTGCTTTGATATGTTCATGATTTGAGCCGAGTGTGAATCGAAAATAGCCTCTCTGCCTCTCAAGGTAGGGGTAAAGTCTATGTACGCTCTACCTTCCTCAGACTTCACTTGTGGGTGCATCGGATATATTGTTATTGTTGGTTCTGTAAATCTTCCATTCAAAATGAATAATAATTTGTTATTACATGATGTGTAAAGGTAATAACGACATAAGAGAATGTGCAAACAATCACAAATGGTTGATTTATGTATTGGTTTGGAGGTAGATTCTGAAGAGATGCAAAGTGATACTCACCTACTTGAATATCATGAGATTCGTCTTGTTTCTATCTCAGGAGAGAAAAATTGTGTCTACATTTTGTGGGGACTCTTATTTAACATGCTTTCCATTGTTGTAAGTTAACGTGTGGACGTTTGATTGTTTCTCAAAAAGGAAAAATAAGAATTTGTATAGCTTTCTTTTTGATTTCTTGTCGTGGATATAATTTGTCTCTGCACATTCCGTAGTTTTAAGTGGTTGGATTGTGTTACAAAAGAATATATGTTTTTCTTTTATTTTTCTGACATATGTTGGATTGGAAGGATTTCTTTCCTGTTATGTGGTACAAGGCCATGGATCCTTTTTAAAAAAAATATGTACTTCAATATGTGATATTTTGTTATCTTGAGACAAATAGTTTTCTTCTTTGCACTCTTCTTTTTTATTATAAAACCTTCCATCCACTAGAAAGGGTAAAACAGACATGGTTTCATGATATGGTTCGTATATCTTGGGACTTTTGTGGGTAGTATAACTAGGGATGGCAATGGAGCGGGTGTGGTGCGGATTGAGATCAACCCGCAAAAATTTTAAACCGCCCCGCCCTGCCTTGCCCTGCCCCGTCAGATGCCTTTTTTCATTTTCAACCCACCCGCCCCGCGCTGCATAGACCCGCCCCACATTAACCCGTCCTACTTACATTTTTAATTTCCTTGATTTTTTAATTTAGTTTAGTAAGAAAAATAAAAATTCATAATTTTTTTAAAATTTTTCGCTAATTAACATCTCAACAACTATTTTTAGTTGATATTTCAACAATTGTTTCTTAATCGTTAAATAAAAGTTTCTAATTAACATTTTAATAATTAACAATTTCAGAAATATTCTCTCTACCTCTATGAGGTAGTGGTAAGGTCTCGTACATTTTACCCTCCCAGACCCCATTTGTGGGATTCCACTAGGTATGTTGTTTTAATAATTAACAATTTACCAGACATGTCTAGTTTAAATTTTAGAAAAAAAATACATTAAAGTCAATGTTTAGTAATAAAAGTTTATATCTTTGATTATTACTAATTACAAAGATTTAATTTTGTTTGAATTCCTATTTGGTTTTTAAACCAACAACCTGCTTCGTCCCGCATTAGTTTTAAAAATAGTTACTTCAACCTGCCCCGCAAAGCTGTAAACCCGCCCTGCCCCATTGCCATCCCTAAGTATAACACATTTATCTTCATGTTTGTTCTTTTTACCAGACTCTTATCCATAACTGATTTAAAGAATACATGTCTTGCTGTGATTGTTTCTGTTTACCAAGTGTTGGGAGTTGCAAAAGCTCTTATTTTAGATGCCTGATATGTATGGTCGTTTTTTTATCATACATTGACACTCATCCGTTTTCTGAATCCTCTTCAAGAATTTTTCCTTTTCATGCTTGAGCCTTTGCTTGTAGATTTAAAAGAAAATGAGCACCAATGTGACATGCAATAGCTCCTTCTGGAGCAAGGAGGAGGATATAATCTTAGAGAATGCCCTAGCGATGCACTTTGATGATAAAGATATACTGAAGAAGATGGAAGAAGCACTTCCTGAAAAATCAGTTGATGAGATCCTTCATCACTATAATGAACTAGTTGAAGACATCGACGCCATTGAGCTTGGAAGCGTTCAGCTACGTAGATATCCAGAAATGCAAGGCAATGCCAACCAGAATTTGAAAGCAGATGTCCAGTGGAGAAAAGGGATTCCTTGGACAGAAGACGAACACAAGTAGGTTTTCTATATAGTTCTTGAGGACAAGCTAATCATCTGAATTGATGTTTATAATCGTGACTTGTATTGATTAGAGCAGAATTTCAAAATTTTCTATTTCTCAAAGACTATATTAGTGTGCTTCTAATCATCTAAATTGATATTATTATATTTCTTTGATGCTTGAGCTTAAATAAAAAAGTGATTGGACCCTAGTTTTCCTCGGATGTTGTAACAAAGCCGTTGTCCTCCCTCTCTCCTCACAAAGACTTCTTTCCGCATCTAAAAGCTCCATTATCTAAGAATATGTTTTAAAATACTGGACATGTGTTTGGTGTAAAGTATTTTTATGGATGTCTTGTTATTCTTCTTGTTTTCTTGATGTTTCTCACTTTCTGTATGATAGCCTATTTCAGTTTGAGAAGCTAAACAATACATATAGTTGAAGTAATTACCAATAAAACAATAGCCTATATAGTTGAAGTGAGTGCAATAAATGTCTATGGAATCATACCTATTTGTCTCTGTGCTTTATAAGATGATGTGTGTGGTTTGCTGATTGAGAGAGTGAAATTTTCAAGTAAATGATGTCCTGCAATTTTGTTTTCTGGATTAACCTCAAAGCTGATAATAAATTGTTTCTCTATCTTTCCTGCTATAGGTTATTTCTCCAGGGCTTAGAAATATATGGTAAAGGTGACTGGAGAAGCATATCCAGGCACAGTGTGCAATCGAGAACATCGACACAGGTGGCTAGCCATGCCCAGAAGTTTTTCAAACGCCACAATGCACCCTACAAAAGGAAAAGAAGAGCAAGCATTCTTGATATAGTTAGTGTGGATGCTGAAGCTGCTGGAACTTCCCAAGTTCCAAACACTGAGGAAATGGTTGACCCAGCTTGTGGAGGGGGATCACAAGTGGTGACAAACACTGGGAATGAGACCGACGATATGATTGAGCCCGCTTGCGGAGGACTACAAGCAGTGACAAACACTAAGAATGACGCTGAGGGTATGACAGGGCCAGCTTCCGGAGGATTACAAGCAGTGACAAACAGTAGGAATGAGGCCGAGGATATGACTGGGCCAGCTTCCGGAGACACTAGGAATGGGAGCACGTTGCCTGAAGAAAGTACCAGTGCTGAGCAGCAGATGATAGCAGTTGCTGGAGGTGAGTCCTCAGGCCATACTTCTGCATTTTGTCAAT
>JAOTQJ010000111.1:1570841-1583234 GCA_025642045.1 Solanum sejunctum
GCATTTGGAACTACTCAAGTTCCCTGAAAACTCTTCTCCTGCTATTAGCTTGGGAACACTTTTGTTTTAATTGTAAACAATACATAATATATAACAATTAGGGTTCATGTGAAAAATAAACATGAATAACACTCAAGAACTAAAATCATGTAGGGAATCATAAATTCAATGATAGAGATTCGAATTCAATCACAAAGGATATAGAAACTCATAATTTAAGAAAATTAAAAATTCTAGATTAAACTCTTAATACTTACTGTATTTAGATTTAGAGTGTGAGGACAAACTTATTCTAGTACTATGAATAGCCTTGCATTTTTTGGAATACTTAGATCCTTGAAGAACTGGAAGAATATGCTCGAACCTTTGCTTTTTCTCCACTTGAAACCTCATTCTAACTCTTGAAAATATTTTTGAGAGAAATGAGGTCGAATACTAATAGTTAGGAACATAATTAGGTGCAATACCATCAAGTTTAGGCTTAGAAGGTGTAGAAAAAGACTAAAATAACTCACTAAAATGACTCTCTCTAAATACTGTTGAAGTTGTCTACGGGCCATAGAAGCCAACCATAAAAATTTGACTGAAATTTGGGGTCCTGGACTCCATTTAGGAGCCCAAACTATGGCTCATAATTGATTCTATAAGAATTTGGAACCAAAAAATGACTCCAAACTTTTTTCATGAGCAAACAGGTTGGGTCCATAGAACCATGTATGCACCATAGATGAGGGTTGTAAATACTAACCAAAAACACTCTATTCTGGCAAACTCTAATAAAGAAATCATAACTTTTTACTTCGAACTCCAAAATAGGCAAACTTGGTGGTATTGGGAAAGAGGACTCAGAGACCTATAATATGGTAGGTCATAGGACTTCAAATTCTTTATATGCTGAAAGATATAATCATTTGAAGTTAACCCTGGCGTGAACTAATATGAAAAAACTTAATCGATAGAAAGGCTTTGAACTCGACTAAGTATTTGAGTCTCTTATGACCCTAAACTACTTTCAATATACTTTTTCCACATATAGGAATAAAATCTTAATGTGTATGTACAAGTAGGATATCACTCAGCCTAAGCTTATATACTCGCAATGAAAGATTCAAATTCTAGGAATAGAGTCGTGAGATGTTACAGATGCATTCTAAATCTTTGCAAGTTATGATAATTCTATAGAAGAAGTTTAAAAAAATATTTAAAATCCCATTCGATCATTCTATTGAACAATTTATTATTTCTTGTTGCATCTCAGATGGAAGGCTACAATTCTGATGCTGATAATATGACCTTCAATGAAACTTTCAATGCTGATGGGAGCTCGATGTCGACCTCCTTGCTTGAAAGTACTCATGCTCTTATTTCAAGTAACACTGACAATGGAGAGAGGACAACAAATGTGACAAATCCAAATATGCAAACCATTATTCCTGTTAAGTTTTCTCACTTTACTAAGCTTGTACTCCTCTTCTCTATTTTGGTTGTCTAATGAAATTTTGTTGATTTGCGTTAATTATAAAGATGTTAATTAGTTAATAATTCTTAAGGACTTTCTAATTTGTACATATATTTTATTTTATATCTATTTTAAATTTTTACCTTTTTACTGTTTATAAATAATTTATATGCACGAGGTTAATTGTCATATTTTTCATGGAAATGTTTCCATCAGGCAGTGCACTTCCTTTATATCTGAGTAGTGATTACATTTTCAATAATCTAAATGTACTGCCAAATGAAATGTGTGACAGTTTCTTCTAATAGCATGTTTGATCAAATTTCTAATATCAGGTTATTTGAAAAGTATTTTTGGTGAGAAGCAATTTATATTTGGCCAATAAATTTAAAAAGTACTTTAAAATAGCAATTATTATTTGGGCAAGTTTTTTAACATTGCCTCTAAATTTATTTTATTTCAAAAGTACTTCGGAGTGAAAACTATTTTTTTTTTACTCCAGAAAATAATTTATGCTACTCCCCCCCCAAAATACTTTTTTTGTCCAAAAAGTTTAGCCAAACATCACTTTAAAAAAAAGCACTTTTAGTCTTCAAAAAGTCTGGCCAAACACGCTATAGAAGTTTTTAGCTGTCAGAGAGGATGCACTTTTATTTATTTAATTATGTCTTTCAATGCACTTCCTCACCTACGGTTTAGTTCATTTTTAATAGGTCAAGCATGTGAAACTTTTTTTGGATAATGTGTAGCAGTGAAACTCAAACATCAGACCTTTGCTTACTTTGTTACTATGTTAAAATGTGTGATCATCTATTCAAAAGCTTAGGCACAATTACTTCTTTCTCAATTCTATTCTCCGTTGTGAATGATTTATTTAATAAATCGAAAGGTTGTTGCTTGTTAAAATACAGAACAAAGAAAAAAAACAGGAAAGCTTGTCATAGATTTCTTTCTCACTTTGGTATAACCCAAAGCCAAGGCTAGAAATTTCTGTCCTTGTATATTTTCTTTACTATCTTTTAGTCGGAATGATGTTTAATGAGTCTGCTCATACGTTGTTTTAATATTTCAGGAAAATGAAGGTGAAATGCAAGATACTGGAGTTGATATGAGCAATTTTATTTATCAACATAGGGCTATTGCACAAGTAATGCTTCGAAGTTAGTGTTTAATTCAATATAGTTGAATTTTCTTTGAATGGATAATATCAACATGTGTTATCTTTTAGGCCATATCTGAATTCCGAGAGTATGCTCATAATGGATTTAGAGCGATACCTCCTTTGTTAAACATTAATTTGCATAAATATGAGGCAACCAATGAGACGAAGGAGCATTGTAGCATATGTTTGGTAAGAGGACCTAAAAATATAAAAATTAGCGAATGACAAATTTCATTGCCCCGTCCCCCTCTCTCTTAAGTTTGAATATGTATTGACCAATCTTTTTTCTTTTTTGGATCATGTGTATTTTAGGAGGAGTATTATGACAAGGAAGAACTTGCAAAAATCGATTGTGGCCATATGTACCATATGAATTGCCTCAAAAATTGGAACAAGATTGACAACACTTGCCCCATATGCAAGAGGAGAGTGGCGGTTATTTGCCATTTTACGTTGAGAATCCACGCTCACCTCAGTCGTTCGGCTGCAGCCAATTAATCAGCTTAGGTCAGGCTCAAGAACTCATTTTGGTGGCCTATTTCTGCTTCAAGTTGTTTTGGCAAAGCTCAAGAAACCGTTCTCAGTTTGAGAAAAACAATGGTCTCTTTGGTTTTTCTGGTTAATATGTTGATGCATTTTCGAAGCTAAACATAATTAAGTAGTACTCATGTTGCATGTTTTGAATGACTGATATCCGACAGATTTGGTTTTTATTGATATTTCTAAAATTTTAGGAAAAGACCAGTATGTTAAGCTAAAGAGAAAATGGTTCGGATGTTGATATGTTTGACTTATACTATTTTTTATCGATGTGATGAACAAAACACTTGATTGTCCTTGGAGCTGCAAACTAAATAATTCCCAAATATATATATTGGATTTGTTCGTCGTGTAGTTTATTCTGATTTACTCGATAAACACATTTTGCTTTGGGGAAACTCTCGCCAAGAGAATCAACTATAAGATCCTTGCAATTAACCCGAATGCAGAAGATAGTCACAATATTTTCTCTCGCTAAAAATGTTAGGTAGTGGAGCCTGATAATATATTTAGCAGTTGTCGCGGTTCAATCTCTGCGGTGAGGTTGCCGGGGGGGAGGCCCCCACCCGAAGGCCGGGGTTCAGGGCGGAGCCCCAACCCAAATTTTAGGTGATACTGTTTATTCTCCGTGTATATATGTATTCTGTGTAATTGTAAATATCCGGATATCATTAATATATATAGCCCTATCACCGTGGAGGTTACCCAATTTGGGGGTTTACCACAAAAAACACTCTCTCTCTTAAATTATTTCTCTTTCTTCTCTCTAAAACCGAGTTACTGTTCATCTTCTTCTTCTTTCTTCTACGGCTGCTTCTTCTTGTTCATCTTCTGCAGATTCAAAGATTGATATTGCCCAACAAAAAAGTGGTTCCTGGAGAAGAATTGGTTATCCCAATACTGTTTCATGGACCATGGTGTTTCGTATTGGAAGGAATCCTTTGCATTTATTGCACATTAAATAATATGCCGATGTAAGTTGTGGATAATGAAAGACGATGGTGTAATGGAATCGATTGATTACAATACGAGATACTAATCTTTTTTATTCTATCAAACCAAAATGTATGTTTGCAGATGGTGAAGTGTACTAATTTGCAAGCATATTTTCTTCATTGATGACTTGATGTCATCTAGAGAACAACCATACCAATCCATCTGCAAACATACATTTTGGTTTGATAGACTTCATTGATGACTTGATGTCATCTAGAGAACAACCATACCAATCCATTTTGAATTTGGTGGTTAAACTATACTACGGCGAAGATACCATAATATCAAACATTCAACCTATTGTTATTGATCCATTTGAATCATTACTAAACAAAAATAGCTTACACAATCTCGACCCTATATGAGTTCAAGACGGGCTGCTATGCAACTATTCTCAAAATCTCATTCAGAAAATGTTAGATTGTTGTTGAAAGTGGTAAATCTTCACTATTTTATTGTTAATTACAAATTAATCAGTAAAGAACATGTTAAACATTGGTTTAAATGGTGCCATGTTGGTTTGGATCATATAGTCAAATTAATGGCTAGCAATAAAGACGCCCAAACTATTGAGAAAGAAAAATGCAATTTTCATTTTGGTAATTAGAAATTTTATTTACTAGGAAGAAATAATTTTCTAGTTATTAGTTACATCTAACTTCTTTTTAACTAGCTATCCACATGTTAAAGGTTTAGTGGGTCAAGATTTACCCTGTTCCGCGCTGTCTCAATTTTCATCAACCGTTACAACAGCAAAAAACAGTAGCCTTTGAGCATTTATATGCAAAATTAGAGGACAAAGTGGGAATAAGAAATTATATAAGGTAACCAAGGGTAGAGAAGAAGGCTCGGGATCTTGACCAAGTAAAGTTCATCAAAGATGAGGACAACAAAGTATTAGTCGGAGGAGGTGCTCATTTAGAAGGAGATGACAGTCGTACTTTCATAAACTCCTAGGGGGACATATGCCTTGTATCGGAGGATTTGGAACACTTAAAGAGGCGTCATGATTATGGCTATTGCAAGCATATGAAGGTTGAAGAGGTTAAGTGTGTTATTCATAAGATGCATATGGGTAGAGTGATCAGGCTAACAAGATTTCGATGAATTTTTGGAAGAGCACAGCTGGAGCAGGTAGAGGTGGCTAACTAAGTTGCGTAGTGTCATTTTCAAGATGACGAAGATGCCCGAAGTATGAAGATGGAGTACGATGATTCCATTGTACAATAACACAAACAATATTCAACATTGAATAACTATAGGGTATCAAGTTGACAAACTACATTATGAAGGTTTGAAAAAGAACAGCGTAGTTGAGGTTAAGATCATAACTACTTCTGAGACCTATATAGTTCCGATTATGTCCAAATGCTCGACTACAATATCCACTCATCTTGTAAGGAGACTGGTTAACAGTCTATAGAAAGAAAGAATGACTTACACGTGATGTTCGTATACCAAGTAATACGCTTACAACAAAGTCTGCAAGGAGGTTTTATGGAGGTGTTTGAAGGCTAGAGTTATACTTGTGGCTTACATTAGGTCAATTAAGGACATGTATGATAGTGACAAGACTCAATTGAGAATAGTGGGAGAACACTAAAAGTATTTTCCCTTGTTGATGAGATTTTACCAAGGATCAATCCTTAGTCTATTTTCGTTTGCATTGTGATGAATGTATTGATTCAATAAATTCAAGGTAAGGTAACATGATGTATATTATTTGTAGATGTAATAATTTTGATTGATGAGACTCGCGAATAAGTTAATGTTAAATTGGGGGTTTGGAGGCAGATCATGGAGTCTAAACAATTTAGGTGACCTGGACCAAGACCATATACTTGGAGTGCAAGTTTAGTGAGATAATACATGAGGTTGATGTGAGAGTGAGACTTGATATATAGATTAGTTCTCGAACATGTGCTTTGCATGGGTGTCCTAAGAAAATAGTATAGCTATAGAAATAAATAATAAAAATATTCAAAGTGCAATAGTACAAGCTGATATTATTGAACAATTCGACTATTCAAACTAATTACTTGTTGAATGATAAATAATTATATAGTGTTAGAATCTATAAAATCAAGTGTAGAATGAGTTGTATTTTGATATTATTAGGTAAAAGCATGTGGATTCATCTGGAACTATAAAACTTATACAGAAGCAAAGATCTTGGAAATAATTTTTGAGATAAAGACGAAGAAGTACAATACAAAAAATTACTCTTTGAATTAGCACAAATCAATTTTTGAAATGTACTTGCATTATATAGTGTCATAAATTTTATACATATTTATTGAAAAAACCACTTTACAAACATAAAGTACATAGAGTACCATAATATACTCCAATTTGATTTGAACTATTAATAAATACTAAAAAGATTTTTAGTATGACCCAAACAATTACTTTATAGGATAGTTCTTGAAAACACACACAAAAAAGAGTATATATTTTCATGATCATTCCTAGAAAATAAACCAAATAAAATGAACATACTTTTATAGAAATCTTCAACTTGTCACTATTATATATTCTAAAGAGGAGCCACAAAGGGGTTATACAATGATTATTCCATTTATCTAAGTTGATTTGTGAGAAAAATTTAAGATAACAAATGAGATAATTCATCATCTAGTTAAATTAGTAATAGAAGAAAATTAAAAGTTTTTCAGTTTATTATTCTTTCATTAGTTAACCAACAATTATAATGACTGAAATAAACATTGAATGATGTAATTAAAAATGCAACTTAATTGACTATTCAATAATAATAATAATAATAATAATAATAAAAATTTATATATATATATATATATAATAGCATTATTGTAATAACCAAACTTTACAGGGGCATTTTGGTATTTCAACTTTTAACTTTTTTGTTCCCTCTTTTAATTATATATGATCATTCAAAAAAAGATAGTTTCAAATATCTTGGGTCAACTATCTAGAAAAATAAAGAGATAACAGAACATGTCACTCAAGGTATTGATGTATAGTGGATGAAATAGAAGCTTGCATTAAGAATGATAAGGTGTCTTCTAAACTTAAAAGCAAATTCTACGAAGTGGTGATTAGACCAATGATATTGTATAGGATGAAGTGTTGGTCAGTCAAGAACTTTCACATATAAAATATGAACGCGCAATAGAGATGAGGATGCTACAATTGGTGCGTGGAGTTAATAGGAGAGAATATAAAAAATGAGGATGTTCGTGACAGAATAAGAGTGACTCTGGTGAAAGATAAGATACATAAAAATGGGTCTGAGATCGTTTGTACATGTGATGAAGAGATGCATAAATGCACAAACAGAGGTGTGAAAGGTAGGCCATAGAGAGATTCAGGAAAGTTAGAGGTTAGATTGACAACATATTAAGGAAGAGATAATTAGATAGGATAGGATGCAGTTATAACTTATCAAGGACATGACCTTACATAGTAAGGTGCAAAGGACGCAAATTAAGGTATAAATTTCATAAGTATGAGTATATCCATGATATCGTCTCGTTGCCCTTACTAGTAGTCATAGTGCAACGCTTATAGTCTCTTACTCTTTAATATTTATTGATATTTATTATTTCATATAATTTGATAGCAGTATTATTTTATTGTAGTACTATTGTGCTTTTATTTCTACCTATTGACTCTTGTATTTTTATTATATTATTTTTTTAGTTTATTTTATGGAGGGTCTATAGGAAACAACCACCCTATCTTACCCCTAAGCTAGAAGTATCATCAGCATATATACTCTACTTTCTCCATACCTCATTTTTGTGGGAATATACCGATTGTTGTATTACTTTTTGGTAAAAGTAACTTTACCCTATGAGGTTTTGAGAAAATAAAAACTATTTATCGAGTGAGTGATCAAAAACAAACCCAAAGTATTTAAGTTTTTCAAATTTTATACCTAAACCATCAATTGCATGAATTTCCTACATGAGCTATCATCTACTATTTATTAAAACATATATCAACAATTAATTTTTCTTTTTTCTATCTCAGTGAAACTGATACTTCAGATAGACAAATAGAACAAATGTTAATTGAGCTATGTTTTTCATAAATAGTGATGATAATTCAAGTAGAAAATTCGCAATAATATTTTTTTCATCTTATTTTATGTGACATATTTTGACTTGACATGATGTTTAAGAAAAGGAGAAAAACTTTTAAAACTTATAGTCTAAAATAATTCTTAAATATTTGTATGTTTAACAATCATTTCATTAGAGTAAAAAGAATAATTTTAAAGTTTAATTATTTCCAATTAAAGTAAGATGATATTTTATTGGATAGACTAAAATAGAAAGGGCACTATATAAAATAAGACTATGGGATAAGATTTTATGCGACACCTTTTTATTTTTAATTCGTTCAAAAAAGAATGTCATCTTACTCTAATTGAAAATAATTTAATATTATAATTTATTTTTAACTCTTAATGAAATAATTCTCGGCACACAGATATTTTAAAATAATTTTAGATACACAAGTTTCAAAAAGATTTTCTTCAAATATTATGTTAAGTCAAAAAGTGTCACATAAAATGGGACAGAGGTAATAATTTCTTCTAATTTGTCTTTTAATCACTATTACTAAAACAAATTAAATTTGATTTTCCTAAAGAAAAAGCACATAGCAAAATCCTACGTATCCCTCTTTCATTGGACCAGGCCACATACACCACCTAGGTCAAAGACACGTGGAAGACACTGATAGGCTAATCTAACGTGTAATGACACTAGAATCCTTGCAACCTTTGTACCCTTTCTCACTTCTAATTCACAACAAATAAAATAAAATTCACATTTGTCCATAAGAACACAAATCTATGTATCTTTCTTGAAAATTATACATATAAAATCTTGTATGTATCTACAGGTGAATTGAAAAGTTGAATGATGGAGCCATTGATGAAGCTATGGAGCTTTGATCTTGTGGCATGGAGGGGTTTTTTGTTTTCAGCATTGATACTTAACTTTATATTCGCCTGCCAACTTTTTTTACTTCAACCCCTCGTATCTGCTTTAGGTAAAAATTCAATCTTTTATGATTATTATGTTTGATTTTGATTTGGGGTTTTCAGATTTTATAGCTGTAAATTTGGGTTGCTCAGATTTGTGCAATTGTTAATAGTGACAGTTGATTTGGGGATTTTTAATTTTCAAGATTTGAGCTTTATGGGAAGGGAAGTTGTTTACATTGTAGAAGTTCTTGATTTTGAGCAAAATCTTGAATGCATGTTACTGTTGTATATGAGTTTCAGAATCCATTTGTGTTTAATTTCAGCTTGGAAAGTGTAAAAATCATAAATTAGTGGTGAAGAAGAACTTTTTTAGGGGATCAATAGGTGCATTGCCAGACAATATGAGACTGAGGAAGTACTTTTTGCTGTTCTTTCTGAGGAAGGGTGTCACTGGGTTTTGGTTGGTTTTCATTAATCTTTAAGAATTTGCAGTCTTTTTGTTCTATTTAATGTTGATAATGAGGATGTGAGACACCAATTTAGACGAGAACGTTAGTATCACTCTGTTTCATTCTGTTTGTCAGGTTTTGACTTGAGATGGGGTTTTAAGAAACTAAGGAAGTCTTTTGAATCTCGTGGTTCTAAATGTACCAAAATGTCATTTAATCTTTTAGTCTTAAAAGTGTCATGTGGAATATTAGAATTATGGAGTTGCCAAAAAAAGGAAAAAGCGATTTTTTATAATAGACTAAAAGGAATGGATGGAGTAATAGAAAGTTAGACAGAAGGATCAACTGTGTCAACCTTAGGTCCTGCAGTATTGAGTGAGAACTATATCAGGAGAACTGATGAAACAGGGGTGATTCTCTTTAAATTGTTGTTCAACGTGTCTTGAGTGAGACCAGCAGTTGTGTTGCAATAACAAATAAAACGGTGAAATCATGCTCCTGTTAATATCTTTAGCTTGATCCAAATTATAGCATTTGGAATTTGACCTAAAATCTTCGAAGAGCCAACTGAGCCGTAATACTGTTCTTGATGAGAATGATTATTTTCTTATTATTCAAGCTCCCGCTAGCATCCAGTAATGTAAAATGCATCCCGCCAAAGGGGACTGTTAATTGTTTCTTAGAAAGGGAGTTTCATTGCTGATTTATGATGTGTCTAGGCTACCCTCTCCAATTGTTGCTGTTAGGATGAAGGTTTGTTCTTCATTTAAGTTATGAAACGTGAGGGTTTTCTTTGTCTATATAGTTAGGAGACACAAAGGAGCATGCTTTACAGTGTTCCCTTGTCTGGTAATTGAAGTGGCACTTATTGTTCTCCTGACACTTTTGCTACTATTGATGTGTAGAGACCAAACCTGGTGATGCTGCTGCGTTGTTTGAGAGAGTTACACAAAATGTAAAAGTTAAGAAATACAGTGAGGCACTTAATGATTTAAATTCAGCCATAGAGGCAGATCCAGCACTTTCAGAGGCATATTGGCACCGCGCATCGCTCCTTCGTCAGTTGTGCAGGTTGAGATCAATTTTCCTTTTGTTTTCTTGTATCAGTTCTAGCCTCATGTATGTCTTGATTCTTAGAGATAAACTCACCAGCATACTAAAATTTGGATCTTCCTTGTATAAGCTTGATGTATAGGAACATATTTTTTTAGCACTTCCTATTATCTTCCATTTGATGCTGTGCAACTTCTGGACAGCAAAGAATTACGATGATAGTGTTTGTATAGTAGAGTAGGTCTTCAATATACTGACTCCTAGGAATTGCTATAACTGTGAACCATTTAATTTCTATATGCTGGATTTTTTATTCATCTAATCCAGCTAAAAGCTAGGTTCGTGTGTATCTAGGTGTAAACATGGGAACAACCATTTCCATTAGGTCTGCTGCAAGAATAAACTTGTAAATCCTCAAAATTATTGTTTACCAAGGTCAACTCATATACCTTTTCATTTCATTGGCATCTTGTTCGAGTAACCCACTATCTCAAATTGTGGGCTATTTTTTAAATTTCTTGTAATAGCCATGGTGTTCAAGCTAGCCGTTGTGCATCTCGATTAATTCCATGAGATATCTACCACCTGCAAAAGGTACTAAGTAATTCTAGCTGCCAAGGCTAGGACTGATGGGAAGAATCACCTAATATTTTTTTTTCTTTTTCTTGTCTCCAGTGGGAACCTAAGACCTCATTTTCTCAACCTACTTATTGATCACTAGGCCACAATGGGTGTTGTGGCCTTCTGGGCTATTTGCTTTTGAATGGTGTGTGAATGTATCTGTGATCCACGAGTCTTGTTTCTAATTAGTTAGCAGTCATGCATGTAGGACCTTGTCTCTACAGATAACATCCGATCTGAAAAATATATAATTTAGGAGGTTTTTTCCCGGTATAATGTAGATATGAGGAATCAGAAAAAAGCTACAAGAAGTTTCTGGAGATGAAACCTAGGGACTCAGCTGCAGAGAAGGAGCTTTCTCAAATGCAACAAGCTAAGAGTGCTCTTGATTCAGCTACCAACCTGTTGGACACAGGTGACATTAAAAAAGCATTGGAGTACATTGATAAAGTTGTACTTGTTTTCTCTCCAGCATGCTTCAAGGTATTCAGTCAATATTGTATTATTTATGTAACTTCACGTGCAGCCACGTAGTGTTACACTAATGGAGATATCTTTTACGCGTGAATTTCTAGGCCAAAATCCTTAAGGTGAAACTATTACTAGCAGATAAAGATTATTCAGGTGCCATTTCCGAGGCAGGGTATATACTTAAAGAGGATGAGGATAATCTGGAGGCTTTGCTGCTACGAGGCCGTGCCTACTACTATCTGGCTGATCATGATGTCGCCTTAAGGTATGCCTTACAAACTCTATCAATTTGGTACACTGTTTCCAGCCTCCCACTACATCAATCCAAGAAAAGAGCAGCATAAGGGTGAAAAGAGAGAACACAAAAAAAAATGGAGGGAAAATTTGGAAAAAGGCAAACGTCGTCTTTTGAAGATTCCTAAAGAAGCTTGTTTACACCCTTTGCAGGCACTACCAAAAAGGTCTTCGTTCAGACCCAGAGCATGGGGAATTGAAGAAAGCCTATTTCAGCTTGAAAAACTTACTAAAAAAGACTAAAAGCGTAAGCCTTTCTATTTTCCCCTAACAACTTAGTTGGAGGGTTGTTACATATGTTTCATAATGTATTGTATTGTACTCCATTGTTTTGATGAATACAACCTTGGGGGGGGGGGGGGGGGGGGGG
>JAOTQJ010000111.1:1594359-1612828 GCA_025642045.1 Solanum sejunctum
ATATAAAAATACATCGATAAGGGAGCATTCCACCTTAGAGGGAAGCCTCCGCGCAAGCAATAGTAAACGAAGCAAAAGTCAGAATATCGACTCGAGTAATGCAAACATTGGTGAGAATCCAATGTCCTATATTAAGAGTCGATATATCTTTCAAATAGGGATGTTCAAATACAATCTTATCTAGGACATCATTGTTGCTTTTATCTTGCTTTTTCTTTGGATGATTTTGGCATTTTAAGTCAATATAATTGAGGAAAACTACCTATTTGATTATGTAATGCAATAATTTTTTATTAATTTATTAAGATAAGATTTTCAAATTTGTAAAAACAATTGTCATTCATAAAATTTTATTTTTTAAAAGTGAAATACATGTTCAAACTTAATATGTATTTCCTTTTTCCTGAAATATTATTTAATTTATGTCTAAATCACTTATGAGAACCTGGAGATAAAAGTTCTGTTGTTGACATATTTTTATTAAATATAAATTTATCAATAGAGTTTGGCAATTCTAAAATGTAATTAGAATTTATCTTATCTCGAAAGATATAAAGGTTACTTTTAATAAAGTTTTTATTTAAGAAAAAGAATTAGCAAAGTGAAAAAAATCATAACAAAATACTATTAAAAAAACATAACAAATTAATAATAAAAAATGAAATATAATTATAACAGAATAATGTAATAATTAAAATACATAAAATTACCAAATAAATATTGCAGCTACTAATAACTTGTTTGGACCATTGTTACCTATTGTATTGTATTATGTTGTTAATGCAAATACAATATTGATGTTAATTTTCACTTGAAATTTATTGCATTATTAAATTTATCACTAGGTAATAACAAAAAATCTCATTTAAATAACAATCGATTTGATATATTTCATCGTTATCTTTTTTTCTCATCTTATTTTATCTTTGCTAATTATTGAATAATTTTACATTATTATTTACTATGTCTTCTTACAAGAACTTTACCTCATAACATACTTTTTCTCTTCTAGAGTTACTCTTGAAATTGTTAATATGACATTAGGTAATGATAAAAAAAATGATACTATTTATCTAAATATTATATATACACTAAAGCAATACACAACAACACAATATAAAACAACATATTTCAACCATCCAAACAAAATATTTCCTTTGTTCATACTATTTTGGGATATCTTACAATACTTTTTCACTTTATGAAATCAAGAACTAATTTTACATTTAGTTCCTAATTTATCTTTATAATTAATTATAGTCAATTCCCTATTATATTTTTCAAGACATGATAATTATTATGTTCAAAATGTACTTTGATAAAATTACTTCTATCATTTATTACTTTTTAATCAATGTATCAAATTAATAGAAGGTAAATAAAGTAAAACGAAAAAAATATAATATGAAAAATAAACAAAGACTTATTTTATTATGCTATTAATCTTCTATCCTAATTCGGAAAACAAAAAATTAAACCCCAGCTCTTAGAAGAGGACACATTGAAATTTTGTGTATTTTCTTTGAAAGCTCCCAAAAGCCAAAATCCTAAATTAGACATAAACATAAACCTTAATCCAACTGAATCTCAGTCTCTACAAACACAGAGAAAAAGCAAAAAGGAGTTATAGCAGCAGAAGGACAAGGAGAAGCAGAAGAAATAGCTGAAAAGAAAAAGTCAATATCACCCTTCCCAAAGCACTTGATCTAGAAGCAATTGACACCCAGCAAGATTCATTAATCAATTGCTTAACTGATCTCATAAACCCCATGTGTTGAATTCTTGATTGGAAGAGAAAAAAGGTTGTTTTTTACTTTTTTGATTTGGTGAAGAATGATGAATTCTGGGGTTAGTAGTAATTCGATGTCACCAGGGAATAACAACAACAACGCACAATCACCTGGATTGAAGACCTATTTCAAAACCCCAGAAGGAAGATACAAGCTGCAGTATGAGAAAACTCACCCTGCAGGGCTTCTTCATTATGCTCATGGAAAGACTGTAGCTCAGGTATTATAAAGATTAGCTCTTAATCTTTGGTGGGTTCTTGTCTTTTTCCATGTTGATTGTGTTTATTGATGTTAATTTCAGCTTTTGTAGTTTGTAGGATGTTCAAAATTAGATTTAGCTGAGTTTAGAAGGGGTTTGGTTAATATGGTTTAGTTGCAATCATTTAGTGTGAGTTGAAGAATTAGGGTAGAAGGTTAGTATGTAGTTGTGCCCTTTTCCCAGAGTTTAGTTTTTAGTTTCTTTCCCTTATTTTTAGATATCTTCATTATGCTGATGGAGAGATTGTAATTGGTGGGTTCTTGTCTTTTTCCTTCTTAATTGTGTTAATTGTTGTTAATTTCAACTTTAGTGGTTTGTAAGATGTTCAAAATTGGATTTTTGAACTGAGTTTTAGAAGGGGTTTGGCTGATATGGCATAATTTCAAAATACTTAGTGTGAGTCCGAGGATTAAGGTAGAAGGTTATAGTCAGTAGTTGTTCCCTTTTTCCAGAGTTAAGTACTTATTTTTAGATTTCTATAATTACTTGTATAGAAAGGGAGTCTTGGAGTAATCGGTAAAGTTGCCTCCATGTGACCAGGAGGTCACGGGTTCAAGCCTTGGAAATAGCCTCTGGTAGAAATGCAAGGTAAGGCTGCATATAATAGACTCTTGTGGTCGGGTCCTTTCTCGGACCCTGCGCATAGCAAAAGCTTTAGTGCACTGGACTTGCCTATAACAACTTGTTGTTTCATCTCGATATCTTAATTATGCTCATAGAGAGACTGTAACACAGATATAATGATTAGCTCTAAAGCTTTGTGGATTCTTGTCTTTTTCCTTCTTAATTTCTTAATTGCATTTATTGATGTTTATTTCAACTTCAGTGGTTTGGAAGATGTTCAAAATTGGAATTTTGAGTTGAGTGTTAGAAGGGGTTTGGCTAATATGGGTTTTCCATACAATTTTACTCAACATGGAAGAGGCAGCACCCATTGATGAGTGGTTATACAACGGTAGTCCTTATGAACTAATGGTTCTACACTTCTTACTTGCCGTAGCTTATAACATGGGTTGTGAGTAGGAGCTTAGTTTCTGTCTAGGTATGTGACCTTAATAAGGATGGGGTGGCTTACATAGCACCTGTATTCTATTTGTCGATGTAGCATGTTAGGGGTGGAATAGTGGATCAATGGAGGTTTGCGCCCTGCACCATCCTTTTCCAAAAACAAGAAAAAAAGAGATTACTTTAAGTTTACTTGGCACCTGTATTTTTTGGGTGTAGCAGATTATCTAGAGGATCAGTTTAGGTTCATACCCCAACATAGCCCTTTTCCGGTTATTAGGAAGGTTAATTTCAAGTTCAAGGTAGTTTTTGCGGGGACAGTGGCTGTCATTCTGCCGAACTTTCAAGCTTTTCACCACTTGTTCTGGAACTTATGAGCAATTTTACAGTTAATTGGTTTAATTCTTATATGTCCTACCAAATTGAGAATTTGTTTTCTGGCTTTTCTCCCCAGATGGAGAGTCCATTATTGAGATAATAATAAAATAATTTTGATTTTCAGTTGACCCTTGCTCATCTCAAGGATAAGCCAGCGCAAGCGCAGCCCCAATCATCATCAAGTTTTGGGGTGAGCAGTGGTGTAAGGTCAGCTGCAGCAAGGTTCTTAGGTGGAAATGGTAGTAAAACACTTAGTTTTGTTGGAGGAAATGGTGGAAGTAAGTCTATTAGTGGCATGAGTGGTAGGGTTGGATCATTTGGGGTGTCAAGTTTAAGTAGTTCTGTTGGTAATTCAAATTTTGATGGCAAAGGAACCTATTTAGTGTTCAATGTTGGTGATGCAATTTTTATCAGTGACTTGAATTCTCGAGATAAGGTAAGCTCATCTACATATTTTGCTCTCTGAGATGGTCGATTTGATGATATGGATTATGAGAGATTTACTGTCCAATATAGGACCCTATAAAGTCTATACATTTCAGCAATTCAAACCCCGTTTGCCATGCATTTGATCCAGATGCAAAGGACGGACATGACTTGCTCATTGGGCTAAATTCTGGAGATGGTAAATTTCCTTCTATCAGTCTATGTGACATATGATTTACAGCTTCCTGTAGGTTCCTTTTTTCAATCATACTGTCTGCTTTGACACTTGCAGTTTATTCAGTATCTTTACGGCAACAGCTACAAGATGTTGGGAAGAAGCTTATTGGGGCACAGCATTACAACAAGGATGGTGTCGTCAACAACAGGCAAGGCTCTCAAATGAAACCGTCATTGCTATTATCTTAAATGTTTTCTTGTTGTTATCTTCTCCTTGAGGGATTAATGTTTATAAACCTAGGCTTCCTTGACATCTTTTTAAGTTGACTTTGGAATAGATGAATATTTAGGTAGACATGCATCATATGTGCTTTTTGATGCTTAGTACACCTTGTTAGATCCCTAATTTTTCTTATAGTAGATAGCCTTCAATTTTGATAAAGGGGGGATATTTATGTTGTTTATTACTAATCTTTCTGACTCTGTATAAATGAAAGCCTCATTTTCCGATTGGCATAATACCTCTGGATGATACAACTTTGCTTACCAGTTTGATATGTAATTTCTGACCCCATAAAATTGGAAATAGCCAGCTCAATAGCACTTAATTCAATGAAGTTTTTTTTTAATTCTCAAAAAATAATACCTCATTCAATTAAGTGCTATTGAGCTGGTTATTTCCCATTTTATGGGAGTCAGAAATTAGATATCAAATTGGTAAGCATAGTTGTATCATCCAGAAAATATGCTGCTTTTGCCGTACACTTGTTAAATGGCATTTATGATTATGAAATGTTTGCTATGGACTCCATCTCATGTTTCAAAATAACATTTTAAGAAAACAATCAATAATCTTAAAAGAAAATCTAATTAGCTTATTAGTATACGTCTCATTAATTATCAGTTTGTCTTTTCTGGACTATTAAAGATAACTTGACACCTACCATGTACAAAGTCTCCCCTCCCCGGAGTTGAGGGAGGATAAGTAGATTAGTGTGTGAAGTATAACGATGAAAACAAATATTTTTGAGGACCGTCAAAGTAATCAAGAAGTTGAAAAGAAAGCTTTATTTTTGCACAAAATAGACACTGTATATAAGCAAGGGCATTAACGAGATGCAAAGATACCCCAAAAAAGTGGAGGGATATGATCTTGAGGGCACCATCTTTTAGGCAAGACAATCTAGGAACAAAAATCTTCAGCTCCTTTAATCTCTTCCTTAAAATAGAAAGTTAAAACTAGATAAGAAATTGTTAAATATTTTATAGAAGCGGTATGAGTACTTCAAAAATGTTGTTGATTCTTGCTGGTTTGCTGTGAACATCTTATAGTGATAATTTGGTGACATGGGAAAGACTTCTGTAGTATATAAATACTTATATTACACACTTTATTTTTAATGTGTCCTATATCAAGAGGTTTTTCAGAGTATATTTTATCTTCTTGACCCATTAGACTGCACCACTCAAATCCCCTATCCAGTTACACAACTTTGGTCAATCTCACTTTGTCCCTTTGATGACTCAAATCCCCAACCTTATGATTAGAGGAGGAGGCTCTTCACCACTAGGTTACCCTCCCTATTCGGAATATCCATAATACGTTTAAGTGTTTGTTGTGTTCACCACTTGTTGAATATTTCAAATTTAATTTCATGTAATGTCTTGTCATGCTAGTATTTAAAGTGTGATAGTTACACAAAAAACAAAGAGGTTTTTTTGATAACCTAAAAAAAAAGAGTGATTTATTTGCCAATTTAACAATTTCCTTTGTATTGAACACCAGTCGTTGTACTAGTATCGCATGGGTGCCTAACAGTGATGGGGCTTTTGTTGTTGCTCATGCGGATGGAAACTTCTATGTCTATGATAAGGTAAATATTGAATCTAAACAGTGCATTGCTAATTTCGAATGCTCATATTTCCAACTTCAGTTAGACCAATATGCATCTTTTGTTGTTTCTCAGAGCAAAGACGGTTCTGCTGATCCTTCATTTCCAATTGTCAAGGATCAAACTCAATTTTCTGTTTCCCATGCACGCTATAGTAAGGTACTAGTGCTTATCGATGTATTGCTTTTCTGCAGATTTAATAATTCGCCAGAGAGATGAATACTGAGAAATAAGGCAACAATAGACTCTTGTTGTCTCCAACCATTTGCCAATTTTGTTTATCATTTGAGATCAATCACACCTGATACTCAACGTATTTGGGGTTGGCTATATGGATTTGTGCATCAATTTTTTGTTACTTATGTTCGTCTAATTTCAATACTAAACAATTTGACTTGTAAGGATATTAGAGGTTTGCTTAACCTCATACTTCACCCTATATTAATATACCTGAACAAAAGAATAAAAAGACTCTTGATAGACGGTAGACTTGATGCAAGTATAAAGAAATAATGAAGCCTTCGATCTCAACTAGTTGCTATAGCCTATGTATGTTATTATTTCCATATTGTGATTTTGTTTTAGCTAAATAAGCATTGATTTGGATAGGCTGTAGGTATACTAAGATAACTTCCATTCATATATTTTACATAGCCTTATTCCTCTTTCATCACCTTGGATCATCACATTGTTGTCCCACCTATGCTGGTGCATATGATGTTTGATATAAGATATGACTAAACCATTTCAAGTGACTCTCACTTCTCCCTCTAAACCATTTCAAGTGACTCTCACTTCTCCCTCTAAACCATTTCAAGTGACTCTCACTTTTCCCTTTATTGTATGTTCCTCGCAACCCATCAGTCCGATATGATCATTTCTACTCCATATAAAAAGGTATATTTTCATTACTCAAAAATAAATTAGTATCTTGTGTGATCAGATAAAATCTGTATTTATATTTATATCTGGTGGATATCATGCTTTGCTCTCGTTTTTTGATACATATATACTTTAGTAATACTTTGTTGCTTTTGTTTATGTTCTTTTCAGATCATTTTAAATAGAATATTATTAGAACAGACACATGTTCCTTCTGTTGGACAAATATGATGGGAAAAGGGCATGTATTTCTTTAATTTTTACTTCTTGATATGGGGGTATACTTCTAATGATTATAGTCAAATGCTGTACATTAGTTCTTTTTCATTTAGAGAAATGAAGCATGGTCCAAATCAATCATGTCCTGCAATTGTAAATGTTATCAGTCCGCGTAAAAATGTGTTATTTGGAGATATTGTCCATGCTGAAGGTTAGAAGGGTGGAGGGGAGAATTGAGGTGCAATTATCCCTTGGCTCTTTTCCCACATAATTTAAACAAACTTTGTTATTTGCTCCTTTGGAAGTTATCCTTTTCTGTTGTGTTAAGTTGAGAGGGTCATGTTGTATGCGTACACCAATATTAGACTGGATCATGGTTCGTTGTTCAAACTTTACCGGCAAAGTTGAAAATATAGACATAGAAATCTAGAAGAGGATCAAAATAAAGTTAAACCTGACATATTCATTTGTTCAAACAGTGGATTCTTCTGTATGAGAGTCATGGCTGTACATGTTCTGCAACTGCATTTTTTGCAGTAAACTTTTGCAGTGCAAAATGCTTCATAATTTTGATGCTTCTTTGCCATGTTTTTGGAGCAAAACGATTAAGCATATATTCATGTGAAATTATAGATTATAATAGTGGAGGAAACAAGGTAAGTCATTGCACTTGATTGTATAGTTTTTAGCTTAACTGATTGCAGTTTGATTTGGCCAAGTTTAGTATCCCCTTTAAGTTGCCATTTTTCATGTAACTTCTGTCTAGGACTGCCACACAGTATATAAAGTTGGCGGATTTGGCATTGGTCCTGATATTTTTATGATGAACCCATTATGAAAAGCCTCATCCTTGAGACATAGCCACAATGCTAGTGACTAGACCTTTCTAACTCCATTTTCCTTATGCAGAATCCTATAGCTAGATGGCATATTTGTCAAGGTTCGATCAATAGCATTGCTATCTCAAATGATGGGGCATATATTGCAACTGTAGGGAGAGATGGTATTTTCTTCATCTGATGACTACTTGTGGATCGTTTTCTTTTGTCCTTTTGTTTGTTAACTTGGCTGATAAATGTCTAATTAAATGCAGGTTATCTGCGAGTGTTTGACTATAAAAATGAACTACTTATATGTGGTGGGAAAAGCTACTATGGTGCTCTGTTGTGTTGTGCATGGAGGTGAGTGTGTGGTATTTTAGGTAAAAGATATTATCTGTTTCTTGAATTTGCTTTTGCCTTCAAATTTTAAACTTAGGAGCCCCCTCCACCCCAAAAAGAGAACTCCTCGTTGTCAATGTTTTGACTAGAGAAAAGTTTTACTGAGAGTGAATGAACTGACAGTATGGATGGGAAGTACATTTTAACTGGTGGAGAAGATGACCTAGTTCAAGTTTGGAGCATGGAAGAAAGGAAAGTAGTTGCATGGGGTGAGGGACACAACTCTTGGGTGAGTTTGTAGCTGATAAATAAGAATGACTTATCTTTTCTTCTTTGTGAAATTCAAGTCTTCCTTAAGTCCTGACTCATGTCTTATAGGTAAGCGGAGTCGCATTTGATTCATATTGGGCAGCACCAAATTCAGATGCCACGGATGAAAATGTTGTCTACCGATTTGGTTCTGTTGGTCAGGTATTTTGTTTAAATGAAGCATAAGGCTGCAAGAATCACTACTAAAACTAGATTCATATGTCTCAAGATGAACATTTTATCTGAGTTAAATTCATTTTTCTACCTTGCTCAATGAAGGAACAGAAATCAAAATTGATCTTTTTTTCCTCCTCGTAAGTCTTAACTGAACATAACTTAATAAATACTTGTGCAGTGTGATGTATTGATGCTTACTCTTTAGTAAGCTATCCATCCCTGTGATCAGGCTTTTATTACCAATTATTTTTCATTTCTTGCTCCTTGATAGGAATTTTCGCTTGTTAAACAGCATCAATCCTTTTACCCTTAGATTACTCCTTGTTCAGATGTACCAAGTGATTATGTTTTTTCTTTGTGGTGAGATCTGAACATTCAGCATCCTATGCATTTCATCTGCGGTAGGTTGTTTTTCTGCCTCTTGCTTCCTCAAACCTCTCCATCTTTATTCGTAGCTATTACTACATTTTCAGTCACTTTTGGATTGATGTTAGGCGCTGTCTGATAAAAACTCAAATCTGAGGAGTAAATTTTGTACCAAGCTGAATAATTTAATTCCCTGAATTTTAAGTACTGAAAATATAAGTTACCCCGTCTAAAATATGTGAGAATGAAATTTAATCCTCTGGTAATGGAACTGGTTGATTTTTTAATGTCTCGACATTTCCTTTTTTCAATCTTATGTGCATCTTAAAGAAGATTGTGAATATCTTTTTTTAATTGTAAAGAAGTCAAATTTACCCCTGTGCCATCTGAAATTGTTCAATTTTTCCTTCTGTTACACTCCAGGTCTATTCATACCTTTCTTGTTAGCAAATCGTTTCATATTTGCCCTTGCCATTCACAGAGCTCCAGCAGGAAATGGGTGGCTTCCACATGTCCAAATTCTTGAAAAAACAATAGGTTCAAATTTGCCATTTAATTTTTGTCTAAGGTCTAAAATTACTCAGTTTGGAGCTCCGTTAGGGGTCAATGGCAAAACTGAGACTTCCTCTTAACAGCAGAGTACTGTTAGATCAAAAGTGTAACGAAGGATATTAACAAAAATTAACATAATCTTTTTTCACTCGCATCTTTGGGCTGAGCTCCACTGGAGCCTGCTAAGCTGATGAATTTTCCCTTCGTTAGTATGTCTGTTATGGGTGAAGGCTTCCCAGATCAGCTGGCAAATGGCCAAGGTCTGCTTGATTTGCATTACTCGTGTGTTGGTTAAGATGAAGCAAAATGAAAATGTAGTTCCAAAATTATTTTTATTGTAGGTGAAAGCAGTCAAGAGTGATGATGGTGTTTTGTTTCCTACCTTCAGAGTTTCATGTTCATAGCAATTGACAAAGTCACTTATAATTTCATTGATAAGATACTAATGGTTAATAGCTCTATGGTTTTACCTGCTTGATAACTCCTTGCTTGACTGTCTACAAACTTGACGTATCTTTGCAGGACACACAATTACTTCTATGGGATCTGGAAATGGATGAAATTGTAGTACCAATGCGCCGCCCTCCTGGTGGATCTCCAACTTTCAGCACTGGGAGTCAGTCGTCACATTGGGATAATGCTTGCCCCGTTGGTACTTTGCAACCTGCTCCTAGTATGCGAGATGTTCCAAAAATATCACCCCTGGTTACTCACCGTGTTCATACTGAACCACCCTCTGGTTTAGCATTCACTCATGAATCGGTGCTTACTGTCTGCCGGGAGGGGCACATTAAGATATGGATGAGACCTGGATTTGCTGAAAGTCAATCAAGCACCTCAGATTCTTTATTGAGTACTAGTTTGAAGGAGAAGCCATCAATATCAGGGAAGACTCTTTCTTCGAGTTACAAGCAATGACATAACAATTATTCAACAGGTTGCAAAGTGGAGGATGCAGTAAGTGGAGGTCCTTTTCGTACATACTACCATTCACTGCTCTTCAATTAGTTTGCTCATTTCTAATAAGCACATGATATGAGGTTGCGCGATAAGATTAACTGACCAATTGTATAGCGAACGATGAAGCTGCTGCTGGGAGCAAGACGAGGTTGGAAGAATAGTGTGTGCCTAGCGTGTAAGTATGAAATGTTTAACAAGAATATTTAAGCTGATGGGCTGAAATAATCGACATCGCTTTTCAGATGCATAATTTCTAGTTCCCACCCTCCTAGAACTCTTTCGTTCTGTTCTTTCTTCCTCTGTAGCCAATTTTGCCTAGAAAATGCTGGCTGACATTTGATTTGCATTGGATTGCCTCATGTTTTGCCCTGTCCAGTATTTTGGCCATGGCGTTATGAGGCTGATAAAGCTTATTAAAGGCATTTTTTTCATGAAATTTTTCCTATGCAAGTCCGGAAAGAGGACTCAATGATTAGTCGTTCACTGGACCCAGAAGTTGTTAGTCCAGCGAAACTCCAGTTGAGACTAGTATGAGGTTTTGAAATGTACCCTTTGATGATCGAAAACGGGCAAAAACTATGATATTTGTCAATCTTGTGGTAGTCCGTTTTCCAGTATGTCCTTTTAGACGTCAAAGTGAATTTGATGAGGAATTTTTGTTGTATTGCTTTAGCAGCCATGTGATGATTTAAGTTAGTGGTAGGTGTGGGAGTTGCATGGACTCATAATAAACTCTGGTCGTAATGCAAGTGCATAGAGAGCTGAGGAGCCCCCTCAGGCATAATCTTTGTACGAGCAAGCAAAGAGCGACTAGTAGTCTTATGTCAATCATATAGAACACTACCACCACAAAAAGGGGGCCGAAGAAACCAGTCCACAACTTTGACATCAATAGAGTGCTTGCTATTGTTCATTTGACGTTTGGAAGACAGAAAGGTGTACTAAAGATGTGCCAAAAAGAGGAAATAAACAATATACCTAATAGAATTTTACTCGGTCTAAGGAGGGTAAAATAGATGTAGACTTTATCACTATCTCATAGAGATAGAGAGATTATTTTCGGAAAACTCTCGTCTAAAAATTAAGCCCATCAGTAAAAGATACTACATATGAAAAAGTCTATGATTCATGGTATTTACATTATTTCAGTTTCCTTTCATGCATTAAAGTATCAACTCAAACAATGAACCAGCTTGTCTTTTGTGTGCCATGCCATTCCTTACGTCCTGATAAAGAACCTCCGGTTGAATTCATTCCAAGTCTGTTGTTCATGCTTAGAATTTTGAAGTTCAAACGAGAGCTTTGATGTAACTCAAAACTGTGCAGCTGTGGCTTGCAACGACGACTGGCCATACACTCCAATAATTTTGCTTACAAGAGACAGAAAATAGTATTCTCCTTCGGCTTCTTGATATAAAGAGATTATGTTTGTCTTGTATCAACTTCCATTGGCAACTCCAGAAGTACCAGCTTCAGCTTGATGCGTTTGGCTTTCTACCTGAGGCGTAGAGCTGACTTCTGATGATTGATTGGGCTGTACTCCTTGAGAATCATGTTGCTCATTTGACCAATAATTCCAGCTACTCCTCCATTTCAGAAGCTCAAGAAGAAAAGAAGTACCAGACATCACACCTCCAAAACCAGCAAAGGTGGCTAGAAGAACAGATAGAACTGCCTGCACTCGAAGCTACAATTCCGAGCATAAAGAGAGTTTTTAGTATTATGTACAGCCCGCGGCAATCAAGAGATTCAGAATTTATTTTTATTTCGTTTCTGGTTGGTCATGTGAAATGAAGGCATATAATACATAAACACAAACTCAAATTTGGCCTCAACTAACAAGCATGCATAACAACTCATCTCTACTATGTCTATTGTGTCAACTGAACACTCAAACTTACAAAATGATCTAGACACCTGAAATTATGTGTTACGCTGGGTGTTGACACGGTCCACGAGGCACAGTGGGATGAGTTGGGAGTGATTAGTTGCTAGTTGAGACCAAATTGAGGTGTCTCGATGCACTCTCAAAGTAGTTGTTCTTACTCGCCAAATGAAGTCAGAAGTGTGGTTCTATGTATCATGCATAACTTTTTTGGTTATATAACCTGAAGCATTACTTACCACTGAGTAGAACACATGAGCAAACAGAACCACCAAGGCAAACTGACTGATAGCATAAATCCAAGCATATCGCCTTTGTACTGAACAAAGAAAACATGTTTGTTTAAATGTTATATTACTCTAAAAAATAGAAGCAAAAAGTGAAATCCAACACTCTTAAACTGAAATTGAAAGATGCATGTGAAACGGAGGGTGTTTGTTTAGTTCATGTACCCATAGTTGTTGCTGTCATGGATGCAAGGAGACCCAAGATGCATGAAAAGGGCAGAGATACAGCGATTGCGCCAGATCCCATTCTGGTAACCTGTAAACAAGTACTATTTAAGACCCTTTTCTGGAGTAGGATGACATTACTCATTACTATGTTAATCTTTAACTCACCAAAAGCTGCTCCAGAAAACAAAAGTAGGCAAGCATGCTTACAATAACAAGAACCGGAACGTCCTGCCAAACCCTGCATGCAGTTTGCACACGTCGAGTAAATACTGTGTAATTTAAATTAAAAAAGTTCTTCGTGTTGATAGTCACCATGTGATTTGAGCTATTTTCTCATAAGAAATAATAAAGCGCGAAAAAGTTCATTTCGACAAAGAAACGTCTCTCATGATTAAATTGTATTAAACTCGAGACGTATAATAGTAGCTCTGTTACAAAAGAGTGAACAAAGTTAACAGAAAGGTATAGGCACTGAATAAAGTAACTATAATTATAAATAACAAAAAAGGGGGAAGGGAAGGAAAGGTCATGCGGCTACCTGTATCGGACAGATTCAGCTTGAGCTCCATTTCCTCTACGATTAGTACTTTTAATCCGCAAAAGAGTGACAGGTAAGTTACGAACCTCTTGATTACAGACATCACAGATCTTGTTGCCTCTTATGCTAAACCATTTTACAGCACATTCTTGATGAGCCAAGGCTAGTTCACCTTTACAGCTACACTCCATCTTCAAAGTTTCCGAACCCTCCCCAAGTTCAACGAAGCAGATTCTGCAGACAGCATCTTCTTGAGTGATGTCTTCACCAAAATTTGCATTTTCAACTGAACCATAAACACTAAGAAAGGTGTAGGTTAGTTATCCCAGGTGAGTGAACTTAAGGTTCAAGTCGCAAATGCAGTGATGTGTATCTACATAAGAATAGATTGAGGTTATCACATTCAATTTCCTAAAGCTACCAGATTCTCAGTGATCTTTTAGCATATAAATGCTACTCCCTCTATTTCAATTTGTTTGTGTGGTTTTCACATGGCACAGAGTTTAAGAAAGCAAAGAAGACATCTGAATCTCGTGGTCTTAAACTAAAAATATGTCGAATGTATCAAAATGTCCCTTAATCTTGTGATCTTAGACATGCCAAGTGGAAAATTATAATTAAAGAGTTGCCAACAAGGGAAAGAGCCATTCTTTTTTAAATGGACTAAAAAGGGAAGTAAGACCAATATATATTGAAATGGAGGGAATATAATAAAACTTCAAACTATATTTCGCTGCAAAAGTTGCAGGCTGTCAAAAATTAGCATGACCACTGAGCAATTATTTTTTCAAAATAAATATGTAGTATGAAATACTAAGTAGACAAAATGCCTTCTCTATTTGTTTGGCTTCCGAAAAGCAAGTCGAGACATTTTTTTTACCATGTATCCAAGCAACTGCTTCTTACAATATATGTAACGTCAGATTTAACAAAGCATCAAAGACTTATCTAATGGAGAATCCCCGGTTGCAAAATTTTAAAAAAAAAAAACTATCAAAATGCATCAAACATGATTATAGACATAAATAAATTACCTGCGCCAACTGTTGGAGCCTTTAATGATGTAGCATCATGTCTTGGCATGCAAGGAGTTGAGGGGACTACACGATAGACACTCCCTACGTAATCCATCTGTTTCAAGCTCTCATCTTTGATCAGTGTTGGCACTGAATGTGAGCGGGGTATGGGATGCACTCCTCCTTTCTAGAAGATGGTAAATTTGTAAGATATAGAGAAAACGAGAGCAAACGAAATCTTGAACGTTGAGTGAAATTACAAAGACGTTTATATTTGTAGCAACAACCAGTAAGAAGATGCCAGATCTCTACATACATCCAGGTAAATGCATTGACACCTAAGAGAAATGTAGTTAATTGGAGAAGAATAGTTACGCTTATCTTTTAACTATAATCATTTTTCATTTGGTCTTTCCACTTCCAGCAGAGACTCTTTCAGATTTTGCTTAAAATCTGAAGAACATCCAGTACTGACAAATGATGAGTTGCACTACCTGGAACTCTTTCCAAACTGAAAATCTTTGTAATCGAGATGTCAGAATACGACAAATGTAAAAACATCAAGTGTTTGAATAGGAATACGATGAAGAAGATATATGCCTGCAAAGTTTTTAAAGGGGTTCTTAATCTACCTAATCTATTTTAACAATGTACGAATAGGTCTAACTGCTCTAATTTGTTAAGAAATCATTACATAATAAAAAGTTGCCATGTTACTGATCTTCCATCATATAACCAATCAGCGTAAGACTAGTTTGGAGACCTTCGGCTGGGATGAAAACGTTATGCAACACCCTCAACCTCCAACTAGAACTCTAATAAATGATTGTTTGGCTGTAACAAAGCACCAAAATAGGAGGAAAAAAGAGTTCCACACTTCTTGTCTTTTCCCGAGTTTAAGGATGTACACGTATGGTATGCATAACTTGACTTTTTTCTTAGTGAGTTACCCAAATTTGCAGCCATTTTTACCCTTTTTTAAAACTCAGGCCAATTTGCGCGCATCTCAACTAATTCGACGAAATATTTGTCACCTCTCACCAACAACAAGTACCACGTAAATTTGTCCACTAAAGCCAGGACAGATAAGAAGAAATCACCTAGTGTGTTTGTATGGGATTAGAACCTAAGACATCATGGTTCTCAACCCACTCCATTGACCACTAGGCACACCCTTGAGTGGGTCTTTTTTACCATTTATTACCTAATGGAGAATAATCTCATTGCGAATTTCAGTTAGGAAGAAGATAGTGATTTCAATCACACAATTAACGACAGGAACAAATATATGTACTTACAACTAAATAAAATGCTGCATCTCCATAGCCACCATGCATTGATTCTGGATTAGAGTGTTCAATTGGAGTTACAGGCAATGATGAAGTTCTTTTCATCTTTGAATTGAAAATTCTTTTGACAGATAGAGTCCTGAAAATTGAAGGTTTGTCCTGAGGAAGAGGGGAGACTCCAAGAGCTAATATTGCAGCTTTTTCAATATCAGCTGTCCTATTCCGGAATTTGAAACTTAATTTAGGGAGGAGAGATTTAATGGATGATTTAGCCCTTGGTAACGAGGGACCTGGAGATTTATTTAATCTAACATGGTTAGGACTAGATGATGGTGACAAAATCACTTTTTGAATTGGTGATGGGGACATATCTATCCTTACAAAATCTTCTCTTTGTCCATCAATGGTTCCTTCAGGTACTTCAAGAGGTAAATTTTGCTTCCTTTTCCGTTCGCAGAGTTGTAGCTCCTCTACTATTTCACTTGATTCACCAACCTAAAAGATATTAAGAACCAAAATACCAAAGTTACTCCTCAACTCCTCATCTCTTACCATACAAACATAACTGCATCAATTTCCAACTAAACAAAGATACAAGCACATGGCACCGGTTACGAATATTAGTTCCAAGAATAATCTTCAAGCAAAGAAAAAAACATCATGCCAAAATAACGCAAAGCTGTAGGTAAAGACCCAACAACATACTCAGTATAATGTCAGCAGAAGGTACAGCTTACACAGACTTTACCCCTAGACCCCCCAACTTAAGTAAAACATCTCAAAACAGTTCAACAAGTGCTTGTACATTGCTACAATATCTCCAAAATCTTAAAACAAACCATTAAAGAAATCCCTTTTCCCCTGAATTTTCAAAAAGTCCAAAAAAATCATAATTCAGCCAGGAAAAGAGGAAATTGAGTAATATCCAGGGAAAAGGGAATCAAAATTCTAAAACAAAAATGTCAAACAAGCAAGATAAGGATGATCAAAACCCATATACAGCATCCAAGTTAGTAAACACACACAAATAACAAGAAATCAATACAACAATATACCCCGTGTAATTGCACAAGTGGAGTTTGGAGGGATAGAATGTTCACAAACCTTACCACTGTCTCATATACCACTACCTCACAAAGTAGAGAGGTGGTTTCCTGGAACCCTCGTCTCAAAAATCCATAGCTCAAAATTGATAAATGGGTTTAAAAGAAACAGAAATCTTAGCAGAAACAGAACCCATGAACAACACCCAAGTAAACAAACAAAATACAATAAGAAATTAAAAGAAAACAAGCTATAGCTCATAAAAGCAGAAAAATCAGCCAAAAAAAAAAACATAATTCATATACAGCCATTAAAGGTGTTCAAGATTTAACACATATACCAATAAAAAGAAATTTTTGACCTTTATACTTCTTATAATTCTCCATACACAGTATAATTTTTCGACGAAATCAATTCTGCTAAATATAACATGAAATCAATAAAAACGCTACCTTTTCATGAAGGGGAGGAGGATCAACTCTGCTATTAAGGTTGTTTATACAGTTTTCTTCATCCTCTTTATCTAAAGACTTCTTGTTACTAGTCTCCATGAATGTATAACGATTTTAAGGGGCAAAAAAGGAACTAAAACCCTAAAGAAAAGATTGGGAAGTGAATCAATGAAAGGAAAGAAGAGCCCCCATGAACAAAAGTTTGAAGCTTTTTGATGAAAGAAAAAAAGAGAGACAAGAAAGCAATGCTTTTGGGAATTGTGGGCTTTAACAAACAATATAGTACTAATATTGTTTGTTTGTGGTTTTTTTTTTGGTTTGTTTTAGATTTTATTTGATCTTTTCTTTTACTTTTTCTAGGAGATTTAATTTTATTTTTTTTACTAGAATTCATAATTTTAGGGTGATAACTTAATGTTTGTTATTTGAATACTTTTTTTCGTTCTAAATTAGTTTTAAAATTTTATATTTTTTTTAAATAATAATATATTTAATAAAATTTTATAAGTGAGGTCGAAGTCTTTTTTACGCTCCTTGTGAATTTTTAGGCTTTTTCAATGTTCAAAATAAGTATATTACTTAAAATTTAAGATAAATGTTTGAAATTTTTTTATATTTGTCTTTTTATTTATTGAAGTTTTATATTTTTAAAAAATCATACATATTTATGCCTTCACAAAGAGCAATAATGAAAAATATTATTTAAATTTTTTTTAAAATATATTTTTTAATATTAATGCATTATCTCATAAATTAAGTTAAAATTGAACGGATGAAATAATTGCCTATTGGTTTACTTGATTTGTGAAGGTATTAGTTGATTCTCTAATTATTTTATTTTACTTTTTATATTTAAATAATAAAATTAATTATTTTATATTAAAAAATAAGATAACTATTTCATGTCTCTCTCATCCCCCACCCTTAAGAATCCTTTTGGTTGGTTAAGAAGTTATACTCATATTAACAAAATTATTAAGCAGATCTAACTAGCTGGTCAACTACTTGTTGACAAATTAATAATAATCTATGGATGTGTATACATATATTATATAACTTATATGTATTATATGTGTGTCATCTAATTTGTTTATACAACCCATTATGAGCGTCGAAAGTTACATTGACTAACTGCTATTTCACAATTGAAAGAAACGCAGATAGTTTAAAGAATCATTTTGCTTTACTTCGTCATACATTAAAACCAAAAAATAGTGAATCTTTGACTCCATCCGAGA
>JAOTQJ010000111.1:1614019-1632371 GCA_025642045.1 Solanum sejunctum
TACTTCACAATTGAAAGAAGCGCAAACAGTTTAAAAAGTCATTTTGCTTTATTTCATCATACCCCAAAGCCAAAAAATAGTTAATCTTTGGCTCCATCCGAGATTGCTGGAAAGAAGATCATGATTTATAAAGAAACTAAAATCTAATTTTTCACTATGGACAAATGCATGAACAATGACGTCTGAAAACACATGTTGATTGTCGTATGTACTGAAATAACATCTCTGACTCAAAATATATATATATATATATATATATATAATTTTATTCACCCATTTCAATAGCAAGGTGACTGTGTTTATTTAAGGGATTTGGGGGGGGGGGGGGGGCACAAAATCAATTCAATTATTGCTAATTTATGGGCATTGAATATCGTGTCATATCTCATTCTGATAGAATCTTCACTAGCAATCGAGGAATGAATGGTATGAAATCATGATTCATAAAGAAACCAAACTCTCATTTTTCATATAACTTTTAAGAAAACATATCGATTGACTGTCATATATACTGAAATAACATATCTGATTCAAAAGGAAAAAATATATAATTTTGTTCGCCTATTTCAATAGGAAAGTGACTGCTTTATTTGGGGCGGGATAGGGGTTTCACTTGGTATTTGATATTTGTACGAAAATCTTGATTAATTTAATTTTGTAACATGTGAAGTTCATTTTTCCTTTCCTTACTAAAGACTCAAAATCGATTATCATCCCATCATAATTTTTATCGTATTTAAGCAATAAATTCAAACACCCTATGGGGAATCAAAAGGGCCAATTCTTATATATATCCATTACATTTTATGATGCCACTTTGTATGGATTCTCAAATTGTACAAAATCACTTCCATATATGGAGTTTGACTTTGTTTTTTTAATCAAGCATGATATTCGCCACATAACTAGCTAGGGTTAGTAAAAGTCAACTTGATAATTTATTACTCTTTTTTAGGGAAAAATAATAAAAAAATATTTAAACCTCTTATATTGTACAAGTTACTATTCACATTCAATAATTTTCTGACACGTAGAATGCGTGTGTCAATTCTTACTTAATATTTTTATTTTTTTTATTCTTTAATAATACAAATTAAACATGTTTTATAAATTCCAAATCCGCTTTGCCTCTCCAATATTGCATTATCACTCTTACGATACAATAAATATCGAGGAATCAAGAAATTTAGGCCAAAATATTAAATGAAAGTAGATTGATTTTTTTAATTCTCGAAGAAGTATATATCACTGGGGTCGATACACAAACCACCTACGTTCTTTAATATGTTTTAATTTTCTTGTGCTTGAGATTGACAACTATCATGATCAATTTTAAATCTAATAATTAAAAAAAGATGGTATAAATTAAGTGTATATGCCTTTTGAGTTAATTACCTGAATTGCAAACAAAGACAAATACTGATGGATGATGATTAGGATAACAATTAGTATCAAAGTTAAAACAAGCAGTTCTTTATAGATTGTATTTATCTAATTAATTATCATATTTAGTGGTTAATTAGTAATCATTAATCCAATGTATATATACTTTAAATCAAAAGAAGGAAAAGGCTACCATTTAATTAAGGTGAAAGAAAAAGAGTTGAAACATATGCTTTTAGTGAATAATGAAAATATGCATTTGAAATTTACTTACTCAATACTCTGTGATTGTCGATGACAGAATCAGAATTTTAATTTTTGTAAGTTTAAGATATAAAAAAGTAATTTTATGGGAAAAAAATAATTTTTTAATAAAAGAAGTTCAATTACACCGGTTATTTTCAATATTATTTTTCATATTACTAAAAAATCACTATTTTACCATTGAATTTTCTAATGAAAAATATTTACTGGCTATTTCTATAGGTATTTTGATTGAATCAGAGAAAAAAACAGTGTTATTTTCATGCAGAACAATGGATAGTTTCCTACTGCAGAAAATGAGTGAAAAATCATATTCTATAGCATAAATTTTTTATTGATTGACGATGATTTTTTTTTTAATTTCTAATAGTGTCAATTGATTACGTAGATGTGAACAAAAAAAGATTCTCTGTCTTTTATATTTTCAATTGAAGAATTATATCAGATATGTAAGTTTCATAATAGACATCACACAACTTTTATTACAAAGTAAAATATGGTTTTCATAGTGTGCAACGCATTTGAAGATATTGTACGTAGCAGAGAGAGAGAAAATAATACGTAGCGTTTTAGTTTTATATACTAGAAGATCATCTTAGAGTTGATCAATAGGTTAATCTTTAAAAAAGTTAGAAATTATTATCCTTATTCGTAATAGCAATTTGTAGTGGAAGAATAAAGACCGTTGAATCGGAGGTATGAAGGCTATAACATAGAATTGGAGGTGTCATTGTTGAAGTAGGTCTTAGGCCTAACTCATATCCCAAAAGCTAGCTCAAAGGGAGAAGGATTGCCTAAACCTTATAAGAAGACCACTTATCTCATTAACCACCAATGTGGGATTTTGTGTCTCAACACCCCCCCTCACATCCAGTGTTTAGCATCTGGTGCATGAAAATTTTTTTTTCAGAGGCACATTGGGTGAAACGAGCCCTGCTCTGATATCATGTTGAAGTAGATCTTAGGCCTAACTCACACCCCAAAAGCTAGCTCAAAGGGAGGAGGATTGCCTAAACCTTATAAAGAGATCACTCATCTCATTAATCACCAATGTGAGACTTTGTGTTTCAATAGTCATGACATTCAGAAAATCCCATTCAACTAAATAATGTCCCCAAATAATAGGCTAAGGACGAATGTAGGAGTAATCAATGAGCTAGAATGTTTAGTTTATGCCTTCTAATTTTATTTTTTTTTAAGAAGAAAAAATTCTCGAGATCTCAATGAATTATATATACGTAAAAAACATCTTTTAACACAGATACAAAATCCACAATAAAATTATTAGATTCAACCTAACTAATAAAATTAAAAAGGATCGATCTTTATATATAATATAGTCAACCGAATTCAATATTTATTTTTCCTAAATGATACAATAAGGTGATTATACATGATTTTTTATTAAGGGACCATCCACCAAACAAATGTAGTCAATTTTAAACTTAAAAAAGATATGCTACATTTTTTTTATTTCCAACCTTAAATTAGAGATGCTCACCTATAGCCTCTATTGATGGTCACCAATTTAATTAATTTTCTTGGCTTGTTATACACCACTTATAATCTTGTGGTGGAAGGATTAACAATTTATTGGAGAACAATTAATTGTACAAAGAAGAGTAAACACCAAAAATAAAATGATTATATCTTTATATTTGTTTGTCCTTAATGAATTAAAAGTTAAGAAGCAAAACAATATATAATATGATTACTAAAAGAATTACAAGTTTAGAATATTTTGTTCTCAAGCCATGGACAGCGTCCTTTGATTGGAACAACTTATTCCAGGATAGCTAATTTCATTATGGACGGATTCGTTTGATTAGCTGATAAATATTAAGTGTTAAAAATAAATTTTGAAATATTGAAATGAAAATTATAATTAAACAACTATATACATGTTCTAATAATAATAAATCGTATTTTCTTTGATAAAACGACTTAAATACAAAAATATAAATTGAAAAATATATTTTCCTTAGAAGGAATAAATGAGGGAAATAGAATAGAAAATTAGATATATTTTTTAGGAAAAATCACGCGGATAAGCAAATATATACTAATTAATCAGCTAACATACTTATAATTTGAATTAATTACGGCTCGTGACAAACATCTAGCTGTAATTACAGTATGAGTTTTGTATAATTTGTGCGATTGTGCTTGATTATATAAAATTTGTACATGAATCAAATTATATAGCAAAATATATAAACACTACGAATTATATAGCAAAATATACAAACGTTGTGCAGGAATTATATAGCGAAATATACAAATGTTATACAAAAAGTTATGAATTGTATAGTGAATTATAAAAACGTATACAAATGCTATGCGAATTATACAAATATTGTTATAACTATATTTACGAAATATAATTACTCAAACTATAGATATGAAGTATAATTAGAATTTATATATTTGCTATTTATGAAATTTATTGGATGTTTTATTATGAAAAATATTTTTGAGGTTACAAAAGATATTGGACATCAATCATTCTTTGTCAACAATGAGGACATTTTGAATTTTTGAGCCCAATAGATAGTAATGTAAGTGGAGAAATTGATTGGTTAATGGAGTATTATGATTCTTCTAGGGTTTTTGTTAGGAAAAAAAATGTACATGTGAGTTATTTTATGGTGGAAGATATTTTATTGGAGAATTGATTTAAATGGTTAAAAACTATAAAAAAATATTACAAGTTGCAATTCTTCTGATGTTAATATGATGAAAAAATATGCTTTAAAATATTGATAAAGTTCATATAATTTAACCTCGATAAATGAAATAATAATAAATAAAAGTGAACGAAAAAAATATTTATTACTATAATCTTAGAAAATTTTACACACAATTTTAGGTGACATACTCGGTGGTCAAAGTTCATCAAAGCTACATACTCAATGTAATTCCACTAACGAGTTTGAAAAAAGGTGGTGTCAAGTGTGTGTGCAGCTTTTGTCGAAGGTAGAAGGACGATTTTCAATAGAACCTCAACTTAACAAAAGTGTAATCAAACCAACTTTGAAAGGAAAATAACAAGTACAGTAAATAGCAAGATACACAAAGCAAAACTTGAGAATAAAATACAGTCGAACCTCTCTACAATATCATTTGTCCGAATATCTTTCTGGTTGCTATATCGCAACGCTGAGTATACAATATAGCACATACATAAAAACAGAAATTAGATTCCAAAATAACCTTGGCTATTATAATGAAATGATGATATAGAGGATGACTAACTATAAAAACCAGATGCAGATGAGAGGATTTCCCAAGCAAACAGTATATTTACTAGGTATATAGTCAACAAGTTTTGTAGCAAAAGAAATGTAGGGAATTCAAAACACTCTTAAAAGAAACAGAAAATGTAAAGAAGAAAAAATGGCTCAACCACAGCAAGTCTTGATGATCCATTTGTAGGACTGGCATTACATGCAGCCCAGTCAAAAACTATTACTAAAGAGATTTGCTGCTGTTGGATTATTCTACTCTAGGGGGGAGGTGATAGAGAAAAAGAGCAATGGAGGAAAACCAGAAGGTCGAGAAGTAAGAAATACTGATATTTATACAAGAGGGGATTCTGGCAGCTCTTCCTATTTTTACTCTTCGGCTGTGCCTTCGCTGACCTTGATCTCCAAGAGGCGCTCAACTGGCTGTCGGCAAATTGGACAGCGATTCGTCTGGAACCTCAAAACCTTTGCGCATCCACTACACATGCACTGCATCAAGAAAGGTAATGAATTGTGTCATATATAATATGCTAGAGTTTTGTTAATTAACCAATTCAGCATTTTGACAAATTCAAGGTGAAAATGGGGTAGCTTCCTCAGTGGGGATAAATTTGAGACAAAAGATCACAATATAAGATTAATTTGTGAGAAAATGGTATCGTACACAAGTTCTAACCCAGAAACAGAATCTTATAAATGGTTGGTTCAAGCAATAAATGCTGCAGAGAAATGCAGGAAAGATGAAGCCTAGAAATGATGTGTCTGCTACACAATAACAGTTCTACTGACATCTGAAATCACTCAGCCAATGGACAAGAGAAAGGGAGAGATGCACTAAGGAGAGGTCACGAAGCAACCAGGAGGGGAAACAGTGGACTTTTGGGGTGTGTTCGGTAGGAAGGAAACCCTGTTTTCTTGGACTATGTTTCTGGTTAGCCGTGAACAGACAAGAGCATTTTACAAGGGGTCTCGGTAACAGGGGCAGCAGGAACAAGAAACTCCAGCAAATAAAAGACAACAGAAAACATCTTAATAGCCGGCGGGTTCCTTATTCATTTTCTTGTATTCAGTACGTAAGCCAAAAATGTTGTCCTAAAAGCATTGGTATATCCATCTACATAAATACAATGGGAAATAGGGGTGGGGATTAAGGGTGTGGGGTGGTGGGTGGTGGGGATTTTGGAGGGCCGGGGGGCGCTACAGGGGTGGGTTTGAAGATGATGTGTCTTAGAGGGTGGGGAGGAGCCCATCAATGTGGAACGCCACGTGTGGAACTTGTATCCCTACTTTCACGTGGGAAATCATTTTCTTCACTTTTAAAAAATTTGTTTTCGTAGAGAGAATATTTTTCAAAATATTAACCAATGGAACATACCGGGCACACCCTAGGAAGACTTGAAGTGTCGGGACTCGGGAGGAATTGTTCAACTACTACTGTTTAACTGCAGGCAGCATAAACTATATACTACATATAATCATGACATTGCAGATGCTTGGGAATGAGACTAAAATCCAACATAAGTTGTTAACAAAGGGCAGAATCATACCATGTGCCGACATGGAAGTACGGTAGTATCCCGAGGTTCAGAGAGGCATATCACACATTCTTTCCCAGGATCATTTCCATCAAAGTCGCTTTCAACTGAATTACCAATCCCAAAAATCTCTTGCAATTCATACCTCATGTTATTGACCCAGAGGATCTGCTTCACCACTCTAACATGGTACTCACCTTTGTCCTTTTCGAAAACTGCTTGAGTAATCTGTGAATTAGTGGGTCCTGATGCTGCACTTCCTTCCTCTGATTCACTTGGGATATCTATTGATGCCTCCGCCTTGACCACAAGTGGATACACATCTGCCTCGCTATCTTTGGACAATTCTGCCTCTTCAAACATTGAAAAATCAATGCCAGTTCCAGAAGGCTGCCTAAATTTCTGAGCTAAACCTTTTTGAAACTCAAAAGTTACTGGTGGAAGCAAGCTTTCCTTCATGGGAGTCAAAGTACAATCTTCACCTTCCTTTGCAAAGAAAATGACAGTCATGCTGCAAGAGAAAAAAGATCAAGAAATAATTTCAATTAGCTTCCATTGAAAGCACTTAAATTTCACTTGAAGAGTCAACAATATATTGCCAAGCAATTACAAATTTTCACCAACAAACAAGCACAGTACTACTTTGATAATTCTTATGTCAGTGTCCTAAAAGCTACTAGCACATCAGAGCTCATTCTAGTAATTGCTACTCCTTTCTTTCCAATTTGTTTGTTTACTTCCCTTCTTAATCCGTTTAAAAAAGAATGCCTTGTAACTTTTTTGGCAACTCTATAATTCCAACTCTCTACCTAACATGTTTAAGACCACAAGATTAAAGGGCATTTTGATACATTGGACATATTTTTAATTTAAGACCCACAAAATTCGAAAGTCTTCTTGTACTTTATTAAGCTTTGTACCAAGTCAAAACCAAACAAACATATTGAAACAGAGAGAGTATCTCACAGTTGACAAAATTCATTAGTTCAATAAGTCCAACATTTGTCAACATTGAGATGGTACACTTGAGAGTCGGCAACAGATGACTGAAGAATGAGAAGTGAACATAGATTCCATATGACCAACAAAGAAGAAGCAACCACCGTGATTATATTTTTTCCCTTGAAATCACTACCACCTCCTTTGGTCCCTGGTTATTGTACCATCACTGCAAGTGTATCAGATCTCAATCTTCGGGGATTACCACCCCAGTTTTCAGTATAAAACGCCGTTGTGGAACTTCTAGACATGTGAGATAAATATGTTATGTAGTCACTCTAAGAAGTATTTGACCTAGTATTTTTATTTTAGAAAAATAAAAAATCTAGTTGATAATCAAATTATTTGCATACCAAATCTCAGATGATACTATATTTTTTCTTCTAGATGTATATCTCAACATAAGATTCCACGGATCATTTCCTTATTTACAACAAGAGAGTAGCTGTAAGGAGAGCACTGCAGATATCAACTCTTGAGGTCTGATGTTAATAATGATGCAGGATATGCCATTTCTCATCCATTTTTAAACAAAAAAAAGAGAGCGCAATAATTCGTACAAGTTCAGAAAACAGTGTAAAGACCAAAGTTACTGGTTGCTACGTACTACTTACCAAGAGATTTGAACATCAGCATTAAACAAGACACCGCTTCCAATTTTTGTAGAGATGGGTAGTTATTAACTAGACCCAAAGGCTATGTAAATGACCCAAAGCAATGCTAAAACAGTGGCAAAGCTAGGATTAGTGGATTTTCACTGAGGAGATTCACAATATAAAGAAACAGATGAAGAAGCCAAGGAGATTCGACGTCTATATTTTTAAAAAATTAAGCTACCTACGTTTTCGAATTTTCCGATGAAGGACTGCCAATTGACTCCCATTGAACAACAATAGCTCCACTACCGATGCTAAGTCATGCTCTACAAAACCCTCAATGTAGCAGTAGAAATCTATCATTAGTTTTTTTCCTAAAATACACACATCTATCTACTCATCCAAGGTCATTAAGAGATTGTAAGACTAGCAACAACAAAAAGAAATCACATTAATCTCAAAGCTAAAATAAAATTTGCTGATCAAGTTTCCAATTTCTCTGTCAACAAGTATCAATCTACAGGTATGATATGGGAGGTTGTCAAAAGATCGTCTCACAGAAAACAAGAGTATAAATTGATCCCAAGACAACCCAATATCAATAAACCTATTACTGTATATATGTGTTACCAAAATTAATGAATGATTGTAAAGTTCAAATCTTTCTGGAACAAAATAAATCTAGGATATCTCTCCCTCCGTCCTGATTTTAAATAGACACTCACCCCAGTTAGAACGTTCCAAGATGATGGACACCATTCTATTGGAAATCATCCTATAATACCACTATACATATTTCAAGCACTTAAATTCACTTGCCTATTCAAACATAAACTATAATATCATGTTTTATATATCAAATTGACTTCCAATCCATTATTCAACTATTTTTTCTAATACTAACGTAGTACTAAAGTCAAGTTAAAGTCTTTGACTGCGACCCTGCAAGAAAGAATTGAAACTCCCATATATTGAATTTATTTCTTACATATCAAACTAACTTCTAAATCATTACAACAACAAACCCAGTATGATCCAATAAGTGGGTTTGAGGACGGTGGGTGTACGTAGACCTTAACCCTCCCTACCTCGAGAGAGGTTAAGATGTTGTTTCCAATAACTTCCAAACCATTATTTTAACTCTTTTTTCCACAATACTAACATAGTACCAAAGTCAAGTTGAAGTTTTTAACTCTTTGACCCTGTAAGCAACAATACTAACACAGAGTACCAAAGTCAAATTAAAGTCTTTTAAGTCTGACCCTGGAAGAAACAATCAAATTAAAGAATTCAGATGGAAAAGTACCAGCTAAAACTCCTACTTGTTTATTCCAATTTTATGAACAACATACCCCACTGTAATCCCACAAATAGAGTCTAGGATATGCCGGCCATACTACTACATATACTTGAATACACTTCAACTGAAACAGTTAAACAGACACTACATAACATAAATTTGTATAAATTTCACCAAAAAAACAAACATGTAAAATGAAAAAAGGACAATTTTGTTACCTCCCAGGAACTGTGGCATCAAAAGTGAAGGCCACAAGATACTTGCCAGGGTTAGCTTCATCAGGCTCAATCCTTAAAGTCTCCTTCTTCAAGTTAACATCATTTCTTATTGTTACAGCTTTTTGATGCTCCACATATGGTGCTGGTGGAGGCATCATGGGTCCACACGGGTACCGCCCGTTAACCCAATTAGCATGACCTGGATCCATCCTATGGTGTTGATCATACGGAGCTGGCAACGGCACCGGCATAGCCGCCGGAGGCGGCGGATAGAAACCCGGATATTGATAATACGGCGGAGCATTAGGGTTTGGGTATTGAGTAGGATAAGGCGTCGCCGCCGCAAACACATACCTGTTCGCGTTTATCTCCGGCTGTGGCGGTTGCGGCTGTGGAGGCGGCGGTGGGTGGCTTCTCCGGCTACTACTCCGTCGCCGGCCGTTCACACCACTGCTTCCCATATTACCCATCTTTTAGAAGAAAAAATCAAACCTTTTCACCACCAAATCAAGAATCGAAACCCCAACCGAAAATTCACAAACTTTGGTTCAAACCATTAATGGAAATGAACAAAATTCGAACACCCTTTTGCCCCTTTTCTCAAATTATGGCCTGAAATTGTAGAAAATACGAAATGGGGTTTTGAATAAACAGAAGAGAAGAAGAAAAACAATGAAATCAAAGAAGATATATATGTAAAATTTGAAGAGATGATTATGGAGGAAGTGGAAAGAGGAATCTTGATGATGATGATAATGGGGTAGGAGAGTGGGCTTAGGGGGTGAGGTGGGGTTGCGGGATAATGGGAAATGGGTAAGAGGAGGATATTATGCGATTGCGTAAAGTTCCACCATGAACAGCATCAATCAAAGATCTCAAGGGAAAATGGAACAGTTTTCTCTTTTTGTTGTATATATAAAAAGAGGTGGTTAAGCGTAGTTTGTCAATTTGAGATGGCATTTAAGTTTAATTTGATTAAAAAATAATTTTGATTTGTATATATTTTATTATTTTTTAATTTTATTTGTGAAATTTTATTGATATTTAAATTTAATTTGATAAATCGAGGAGTGTTTTTAAGGCATGTGTAATGCGTGAATGATTGTGGAATGTTTAAGCTTAGTTTGTAAAGTTGAGGAGTGTTTTTAATTCGATCAATAATTTAGGGATAAAATTAATAAATTCATGCCAAATTGAGTGTTTTTGGTACTTCTTCTATAATATTTGATTGAATTACATCATTTTTAATCATTACATGATGTCACATATGAATTCTTTTGAATGAATAAATTTATGAGAAAAATGTGGTATAGAGTGGAGTTATTATGAAAATATAGGATCAAATAGAATTGAGGAAAGTATTATAAGAAGACATAATTGCATCAAATAAGTTGCTATATAAAATGAGATTTTTTGTTATTATCTAATAAAGAATTTAAAAGATATAATATAATGAAAATAAATATTATATTAATATGATATAATTGTCACGTCCGGAGCCTACACTTTGGATGTGACCGGCACTCAAAAATTATTGTTGGTTTCTAAGGGAACCACTTGTCTCAATTCACTTATTCAATTAACGAAAGATTTAATAAAACAAAAGAAAGTACTCAAGTGAGCATGCAAATTTTAATGTAAAATAATTTTATATCTTGTATTAAAATAACTCAGTGTTTCACTTGAAGTAAATAATAATAGTTCTTCAAAATTGACTCTGAAAGTAAGACGGACTCTACTATTCTCTATCTAACTCAATATCTGAAGTCTCTATCAACTCCTAAAAAGGTACCAAGACATATTCAACGCTATCTCAAGACAATAAAGTAAGGAATGAACTAAAATAAAAGGGGTTCTTCCGAAAATAAGGAAGTCTCACCACTGTCTGCGACTAAATAGATCTTCAATGAAGTGCTTGCTAAGGATCTCTAAAACATGTATCTGCATCATGAAACAATGTAGCGCTGAGTGACGTCAGTACATGAAATTTACGGTATGTAAGATGGCCAAAAGTATTAAGAATATGATACTCACTTTAAAATTGAACTTTAAGATAGCTTATTTGACAAAAGTATGTCATGCAAGTAAAACATATATTTTTTAACTAGTTTAAAAGTATAACTTAATATAAAGAAATACTGACTTTAGTGCATTAATGAACACAACTCAATATATAAGAATTATGATACTCAAATGCTTAGCTCTGTAAATAGCTCAACTCAATTAAATATACAACATAATAAAAAAATATTTTAATAAAGAAATAATAAATTTCAGTGTGTAAAATAATAAACTTTATTTCTTTGGGAGTTTCTCTAACCGACAACCATCACTATGAGCTTTATGATGATACAAGATTTTGCCCATGCTGCCGGAGTGGATCAATCCCAAAACTAAGTCATCTTAGTGGCGAGTGAGAAGTCGTACTTTGGTACAATCTTATCCTACGCTGGCTACGTAGTTTATGAGTTCAAGCTATTATTACTCTCACTCATATCGATGCTCAATACTACTCCCAAAATTATTAATTATATGCTCATACTTAAAAGAATATTCTTTCTCAAAGTATTACTGTCTTCTCTTTGGGACTTAGCTCAACTTAACATTTCCTTAATTTTTCTCAAAACTGTGTAAAATCATAGGCTTCATGCTTCACTGTTCATAAAATACTTATATTAGTACTTTTCTTGAGTTTAAAGCAAGATATCAAGATTCATATATTTTTGTAGTAACTTTGGGATTTAACTAGTTTAACAATTAAACATAGTCTCTCAACTTAAGACTCCAATTTAGTAGAAGATTTTAGTAAATCTCATTTTTTCTTCAAAAATTCATTAAATCATGCATCATCTCATCAAAATGTGTTCCTTAAAATATAATTCTTTGGACTTAATAAAATATATATAAAATATTAATTTAAATTACTCTTTCATCAATACATAGAAAAGTCATCATCTTTACTAAAACATGCAAAACTTTTATTCAAAATACTTGTTTAATGCATGAAAAGTCATCTATCTCAATATCAAAGAATGTATAGGAGATTCATGATCATCAACTTCATTATGGTTAATGGAAAACTATCCACGAATGAAAATTCCAACAATGTAAGATAGCAAAACAATAATAAACTCAATGCATAAATAATTTAACTCAATGGAAGAAGAATGAACTCATTTAGAATTCAAAATTTAGGGTAAAACTCTACTTGAACTCAATTATGGAGAATTAACATGTGGGGCGCGTGGATGAACTCAATCCAATGCTATGAGTAGCCTTACATACCTGAAAAGTTAATATTACCATCAAAATTTGACGAATACTAGCTTGTTTGAAGAAAATTCTCAATCTTTGTAGTTCTTTTAAAGTGAAAGAACTTGAAAGGACATTGATTGGAAGAAATCTCTTTGATTCTTGAATTCTTGACTTAGAATCTTTAGAGTTCTTGATGAAGAACCCTACATTCTTGAAAAGGAAGAATCAAGAAATCCGTTCTTGGGATTCTTGAATTTGTCTTCTTGAAACTCTAGGTTATGATTTAAGATTCTATTAGAGGTTCATGAATAGATGAAGAAATAGATTGAAACTTGTGAAAAATAACTTACTTTGAGGAGGAATCTTGAAAGTTAATCCTAATTTGATGACTTTTTTGATGATTCTTGAGCGTTTATGTTTAGGAGTGATGGAGAGGGTTTTTAATTATGAAAACTGACGTTTTATACGTTTTGAGACCTGAAATAGACCCCCAAAGGTTTTAGGATAAAAGTACCCTCAAAATAAAAATAAAAATAAAATACGTCATTTATCTCATCCAGAAAGGGTTCGCGTTGGGTCCGCGACGCGGAGCTATCGCGCACTTGAGACAGTTTTGCAGGTTTTCAGTAAAATAGTCATGACTTTCTACTCCGAATTCGTATTAAGGCGACATTGGATGCGTTAGAAAGATAATTCAAATATCTCCGATTTAATATATTATGAGTTACCTAATTCATTATACTTTAGGAGATATGATCATTTGAAGTTGACCCTTTTATCGACTCATACGAAAACTTAGTTACTAGAAATTCTTTGGACTTGGCTTGATGTAAAAGACCCCTTATGACTCTAAATCACATCTAACATACTTTAAATACTTAGAGTTCATCGTAGCATATATATACAATCTAAAAGTCGTTGGTCCACCTAATTTTTTATAAAATCTTACATTAGGAATGCAACCTTATTCACCTCCAATTCTATTCTCACACTAAGAAATTGACTTTAACACTAATAAATTGACTTTAACATTAATAAATTGACTTTAACACTTATATGCAATCAAGAATTATTAACTAAGATCCTATATCATATGAAAGATACTCAACTTCAACTTAAAAAAAATTGAAATGTTACAATAATGGAAAACAACCACCCAAACAAGGTGTTGTTGAATTTTTGGAAAAACACTAAAATTGGTCTGATTTGATTAGGTAATGTTTGTATTCATTCAAGTTGCTTGTGACTAATGTACACGGCTTCTCCCATTCCACAATTTTTTCTATAAATGTAGTGTTTGGCTAAAGGTATAAGCGGCCTCTTATATTTATTTGATTTTTTCGCTTAGATATTTCAAAAAGACTGTTTTTTTATTAAGTTCTCATTCCCTTCAAAAAGTCTACCTATCAGACGTATTCACTGAGTTAGCACTCAAGATGAGCAACACTTTTCTTCAGGCGCGTAAAACAATTAGAACAGTATAATCATTTTTCTTTTTTAAAATTTTTTAACTTAACACCTAATTCTTTTTTAAAAAAATAAAAAATAAAAAAAAGGGAGAACCATCTTCTTCCTCAACTCAATGTTCCCTCATTGCAATCATTTCCACTATTCCTTTACAGTGGCTTTACACATGCACCACCTCTCCATTTCCTCCTCTCTCTCTCTCTCTTCTCTCACCCTTTTCAATTTTTCTCCTACTTGTTTAATTTTTTCATTTTTTTCAAATATTCCGACAAAGCTCCATTTTTCCAACAAAGAATATGAACTGATTATCTTTTCCTAGCATAATTTTGTTATTATTGTTAGCGGGAAGAAAATAAACGTAATGGATGGAGATTTTTTATGTTATCGGAGTAAGATGAAGGATGAATTTTCAGTTTGGATGCACAATAATGACATACTCCCTACATAGGTGAAAATGATAAGGTTTAAAGGAGAAGAATTAAGAGGTGGAGATGATGATTTATTGACAATGCCGCCGTCGGAGAAAGACATTTGATGAAGAAGAAAGGGGTTGGGGGTGAGTTAATTGCCGCTGCAGATTTGATGAAGAAGAAGATTGGGAATGGGTTAATTCATAAATAAATTTTTATTTCTTAGAAATTTTTTTAAAATTATTTAAATAATGTTTTAAAAAAATTGAATCCAATCGCCACATGTCATTATTCTATTGGTACATGCACTTTTTATGTTTTATATTTGAGTGCCAACTCAGCAAGGTATGCTTGATGAGTAGGCATTTTAAAGGGAATCGACGGTTTAATAGGAAGACAGTGTTGTTAAAGTGTCGAAGCAGAAAAACCGAACAAGGATAAGGGGCTGCTTATGTCTTTAGCCTTTTTTTTCTATAAATATAGGGTTAATTTTATGGAAGTATGTGATTTTTCTTATTTATTTAATATTTTAAAAATTATTTTTCAAGATTTATATTATAATCAATTAAGCTAGTATAAATACTATGGTAAATTATACATATTAATTATTATCTTTTTAAGAAGTGTGCAATATTTATTAATATAGATATTGTGTTAAAATACTTATTTTAATTATTTTTCTTATGAAATGTGTAAAGTTTAAAATAAACATATAAAAATGAACAGAAGAACCTTTTTCATTTTTTTCTTAAATCATTATATTACTTTCTTGCAAATCAACAATATATTTGAAACTTCTTATAATTTTTTATTATTGTTATTTTCTTGCAATGGGGTATGATGAAATAAAGCAAAATAACTCTTTAAACTGTTTGTGCTTCTTTCAATTGTGAAGTAGCAGTTAGTCAATGCAACTTTCGACGCTCATCATGGGTCATCCGAAAATAGTCGCGCTATATTTTTAAACATAGAGATCAGATTGCGTACACCCTACCCCCTTTACCCCGCAATGAGCGACAGCCTTTGAGACATTTAAGTAATGTTGTTGTTGTTGTTGTGTTCTTGCAACGATTATTTAGCATACTCAATTTAAAAGAGAAGATGCCATAAGATAGGCTAATCATAATATATCAAACAACCTTATGAAAAGCTCTATTCTTTACTTTGGATGAATTTTTTTAAACTACTTTTTTTTCTTCTGGGAATAAAAATACTTGACTTACATGTTGAGTTTGTGCTTAATGTAAAGACTTTTTATGGATGGACTAAGATTTATATTCACCACAATAACACTAACGCCAACAATTATGAAAAGTGAAAGATGTTTCTTAATATGGTATTTAAACTATTGCATACCTTCCATTCTAAAATATTATTTTATTCTCAAAATCCAATCATGTAATAAATTAATGATGGTGTATGACTTGAGGTTTAAATTTAATTGGATTTCATCTTTGTATGGGCTAAGTGTACAAATAGTCTATTTTAAATGGCATATATCGTTTATTTTCATGTGTAAAATCTGAAGAAAGTAAAGTATATATTTATTTTATTTTTAACATTGAGAGATTATTTATAAAAAATTCTCAATTCAAGTAATACATAACAACGCTAGATATACAGTTTGAAAAAAATAATTGTACAAAGGTAAAATAAGGCACAATATCTAACAATACTAAAAAAAATGAGAACATAGTGACAACCTAAATTTTGTACCTAAACAACAAAAACAATTCTAAGTTAATCTCTTTTAGTGATGGATTATAAAAAATTCAATTAAGTAGGAACCTTTTAGTGATAGATTAGCTAGAGAATGTAGACAAAATTCTGAACTAATTTTATATTTTCTAGTGGTGTCAGACAGAAAATGATAAAAAAAATGTAACATATGACACTAGAGTAGAATAATACAATAATTGAAGCACAAAAAATACTAAGTAATATCAGTAACCCATGAAAAACAAATTATGAGGATAATGTTAATAGTATCTACCTACTAAGCCTACCTCATAATAGAACCAAATCATATTCAACGACCTTCCAATCAACCTTTTTTTCCTACTTTACGACCTTTATATCCTCATAGCTAAAGTCATGTTCTTAGTAAGTTGAAATTGCACCATGCACGTTATATCTAATTATCTCTCCCTAGTACTTTTTCAGCTATCTTTATTCGTTCTTTAAATTTATTCTTGCCAACTTAACATGCTTCCTCACAAGAATATGTACGTATTTATTTTTTTTATATGTTTAAGCAATTTCAATCCTATCTCCCTGATCTTGTTCATCACTATAAATATCGATTTCAAAAACCCCATTCAAGTCATAATGCGAGTTTTTTTAAACCTTTGCACTTCAAAAAGTTTGGTAAGTTTCCTCCAACTTTGTCAATTGTACAAAAAGATGCATTTATCAATTTTTTTTAATAAAAGAATATGATAGCTTACCCCATTAATTTTGCGCGCACTTCTAAATTCTAAATTAATATATAATTCAAAGTTAATATTAAAAAGAACTAATATTAGATGCTCTGCATGATGGGGACACCTATATATAATCATGTCAGATATGTTCTAAAATTATTCAATTTCTAAACAAATCCAATCATTTTTCTTTCCGTATCAAAAAAATATTCCTTTCTTTGTACTCAAAATTTTTGGAGTTATTCTCTCGTGAATAGACGAGTCTTGAAGTAATGATAAAATTATTTTTGTTTAATTTTATTGAAGTAGGTATGTAAACTTTATAAGGAGATCACTCATTTCATTAATATTGGATAAAACATGTCCTGCTCTGATACCATGTTGAAGTAGGTCTTAGACCTAACTCACACCCCAAAAACTAGCTCAAAAGAAGGAGGATTACCTAAACCTTATAAGAAGATCATCCATCTCATTAACCACCAATGTGAGACTTTGTGTCTCAACAAATCTACATAGATTACAAACTTGAATTATAAAATCAGTTTTGATGCTTGTATGAAAATAGTAGACTATTTATATCATGTTCATATATAAAAAAAATTGTTTAATATAGAATATTTTGTACACCTACCGACATATATAGAAATATTTCACTTTCAATATTTCAATCAATGTATCAACAAATAAAGTAATTTTAAAAATAGTTCTTTTAAAATTTTAAGCAATTTCGTAAATAGGAAAAGAAGGAATAGTTTTGCAATAATAGTCAGAAAATTACTTCTCAAAGCTAGACAAGAGAAAGTATTACCATTTGTAGCACAAGACTTCAAAAATTATTAAATTAAAAAAATAATAAAATTTCGTTTATTATTACTAATAATGTCAAGAGCCAACGCATGTTGTGACATTCACTAAATTTATATTATTATACATACAATAGCCAATAAAGCTCACAAAAAAAATCTTAATTTTTTCTTCATTTTTACGTGTCATTTTTGAGAAATTAAGATAGGATAATTTTTTTCTATTATACCTTCAATCTCTTGTTATAGAATTAATGCCCTTCAAAAATATAATGAATAAATATGTATATGACTCTACTTATTAATAGGGATAAAACAATTTCCTCCATCCTTCGGGACTAACAAGGGATAGTATAAAAATATTCACTTATTATAAATTGATTATACCTTTGGTTCGAAAATACTATCTTAAAGTGGCAAAAATACTTTAAAAATAGTTTCATTTCAATATAAT
>JAOTQJ010000111.1:1640970-1659451 GCA_025642045.1 Solanum sejunctum
ACGCTCATCATGGGTCATTCGAAAATAGTCGCGCTATATTTTTAAACATAGGGGTCAGACTGCGTACATCCGACCCCTCCTTACTCCTCAATGGGCGAGAGACTTTGAGACATTAGGGTAATGTTGTTGTTGTTGTTGAAAAATATATTATCCCCTTTGAGAGGGATCTACTCAAAGTGGAAAATGTGATGGCATGAAATTTAAAGAAATATAAGTTCTACAAACCCCAATTCAAATATTTTAATAATCAACAAAATAATTACTCTTATGTGAATTATTAAAATATACCAAGTCACATTTGATTATAAAAAAAGTAATGATCATAATTTTGTTTAGCCAAACAAGGAATTACACTATTAACTACATCAAGTAAACCACATTTTAAAAAATGTTTGCATGAAGGTACCTAAAATTTACTTGTCAATTTCTTTTCTTGGATGAAATGGACAATATGCGATATTCACCTCGTCAAAATATCAGTGCAATGTAAGTTTGATGTCCATCCTCGACAATTCTATAATTTAGAACCTAGCCGTATAATTGAAATAGAATCGATTGATTTGAACCATATTCTTTTTTCACTGTTTAAATTATCGAAACTTAATTCATCCCCATAGAAAGGACACATATTCATAAATCATTAACAAGAATATTTTTATACAAGTAGTATAATAGATGACTAAATCAATTCTTTTAATTTTACTAATTAAATTAATAAGCCATGAGTTTTGAATTCTTGATGTCAAAAGAGGAGTTACCAAAATTAGACAGAGTCTAGAATTAAGACTTTGTCCTTAGTGTGATAAATAGAAGTTGGTCAATTGACCAAGTACCAACAAAATTAAACAGTCTATGAAACCATGACTGCTTTAAAAAAAAAAAGATTTTGGATTGCATTTTGGACCAGGTCTCCTTTAAAGTTTATGAATTTTTATATCAATTTTAAGTTAATGATATAGTAACAATCGAATTTACAGTCAAATATTTATAGTATTTAGTAGATTTCTGAATGTATGTATAAGATTTAGGAAAAACTATAAAGTTCAGGTGAACCTATAATCAGAATAGTAAATTCACCCTGGATATATTGAATAGCTCAAATATATAGAATGAGAAATCATAGTTGAAGCAACAACGGAAATTATTTATTAGGAATAATATTATAAAATTATAATTGAAGTAAGCAACTATCTTAAAAAGATAAAATTAAAAAAATTGCGAAATATTTTTATAGCAGCTGAAGCAGACACGTTGAACAACAGTTGTCTGCTTAAGTAAGCAGTTGAAGCAGACATGTCGTCCAACATATAGCAGCTGAAACAGATACGTCGATTGATAGTTATCCGCTTAAGCAAACAGCTAAATAAGACATGTCGTCCAATAATTACCTGCTTCAACTGCTTCTGTAGCCCCTTATTATATAATATATATATATATATATATATAAAGAGATATCATACTTCTACTTTTATGGGGTAGAGAGACAGGTCCTACTCAACCAAAATTTTCAAGAAGGAAGATAGAATCCACTCTAGATCATGATTAATTTATTTTTTGCTAAGAATTGGTCATATATTTTTCTTAAGAACAATTTGTTCTAACTAGTGTTCTGCATACAATCTATCCTCTCCAAACCCCATTTGTGAGATATCACTGGATATGTTGTTGTTGTTGAGTGAAGTGAGAAAAAGCCTTCCATTAGCCACTCTATAAAAGTTGGACCAAAAATTGTCCATTTTTGCAAATTTAAGGAATAATTTACATTTAATAGTATAGATAAAGATAAAAAAATACTCCTATACCGTACATAAAGGACTATCTTGATAGACTTCTTGAAGGAAAAAAAAAAGAAACTAAATTATCCATTGATCGTAAAATCTGATCTTCAAATATTTTCAAGTGTTTAGACTAGTTTTTGGGACTTCTACTTATAAAACTTCAAAAAAAAAAAATCATGTAAAATGCACGTCCAAACACAACTTCAAATTTCAAAAATCAGAACTTTAACAACTTAAATTTTCAAGTTTCAAATGTAAGTTCAAAATATATGGCAAAACGGGAGCTAAATATCAACTTGGAACACAAAAATAGCCTTTAAAGTTAAAACCATGATAATTTCTAGGACTAGAAAAATTGTGACAATAGACTAACACCGCTTGCTCAAGATCCCATGGACGTGACTAGGGAAGAGAAGCAGATTCAGTATTTAAATTTGGAATGATTTGCTAAAATGATAAATATTGATATGTTATTACGGGTTGTAACATTAGATAATAATTTGCAAGTTCTAACAATTACAGGTTTTAATAATTTAATTACAAGTTATAACAGATATATAAATTATATCCACTCCATACCAATTACATACTCAAATCTGTTAGGATATATGTTTGAGTATGTAATTGGTAAAGATTGGGTATGATGTATATATTTGTTATAACTTGTAATTAAATTATTAAATTTCGTAATTAATATTATGTAATGTTATATCATGTAATAACATATCTAATATTTGTCATTTTAGTAAATTTTATTTAAATTTGATGAATTCAACATATAGGTTTCTTACTATAAAATCCGTTACAAATTAAAAATTACAGGATTGAAAGTCGAATCTAGAAGGGAGAAAGTTGACTATGAGAAAGAAGGGCTTCTATTTAGATTAGTTTCTTCGTAAAAGATAAGGCAAGAAGCAAGACATAGTAGGTTTACAATATTCTCGATCTTTCACCCCTTATATACATTATTAGAGTTGAAAATGTTGGTTCAGTTGAATCTCTAGTGAGGCTCATGAGAGATGGTGGACAGATAAGGGACGCATCAAAGAAAAGAACTGATTGGCTTCTAGGTTGACAAGTTTTGATAACAACTCGGGATTGATAAAAAATTACTAAGACAGACTTACTCTACAGGCGATCTACATTCTTTTCGTGCATAGACTGCTTGAATCACAAAACTAGACAACATAGTCTCGTAAGTGGGGTGTACGCGAGCCTTACCCCTACCTTTGCAGCGATAGAGAGGTCGTTTTAGATAGACTCTCGACTCACACTAAAAGAAGATTAGAGTATGCAAGTAAGAAAATTTCAAGTAAATAAACAACTCCAGAAAATGTTTGAGTGAAGCTTTATACATGCTTGGCTCCTAGAATGCCATCTGAAAAGGCCATCAGTTACGGTGGAACAATGCAAATGGCATACAAGGAGCCAGGCACGTTATGTTATCTATCACGAAAACAAGAAAACTTACCTTTCTGGAGTTCCAAACTCTTGTAAGATTGAATCAAACAGCTTGTCTTGATATCCTGAAATAGCCAAGAATCTGCTGGAACTACTACAGAATGTTGTAGTTTAAGTGACCTCTGCAGCAGAATTTATAGGCAAAAGAAAAGGCAAGGCGCCACACGACAAGTAACCAAAAGATAAAAATAGCAAAGTGTAAATCATTTTGAGTATGGAACCGCTAACTCGAGAAAAAGAACTCCTGGTTTTCTTACTTTTCTTTTTCTCCTTCATGTTGAAGTCCTGATCTTTTACAACTAGTTTTGGACGGTTGTTACTTATCGTCTCATAACTTACGTATTGTCTTGTCGTATTGTTCTGATGATGACTATATCATTTGATTAGGTTGTCGTTTCACAATGTCTCACATCAACAATTTGAAGAATAAGTTTACACTAATACAATGAAAAAGTAGGGCATGGGGTAGAGTTATTAACGAAAAAAGGTAGGGCAAAGAAAAAAGGGCAAGCCCGATGCACTAAAGTTCCCGCTATGCGCAGGGTCCAAGGAAGGGCCTGACCACAATGGTCTACTGTACGCAACCTTACCTTATATTTTTGCCAGAGGCTATTTCTAAGGCTTGAACCCGTGACCTCCTGGTCATATGACAACAACTTTACTAGTTACTCTAAGGCTCCCCTAGTACATAATAAGGGCAAGATGTGGAAAAAAGTAAGGCAACAACACAGCAATCACACCAAATGAGTTGCTACATCACATGACACTTTCCGTGGTTATGCAACAACAGATTCGACAATACAGTGTGTAAAATTTAAGTAATAATCAACATGGTGCCAGTATAGTCTCACAAAGTGGGGTCTAGAGAGGTTAGAGTGTACACAAACCTTACTCGTACCTTAGGGGTAGAGGGTCTGTTTCCGGTGTATCCTTAAATCAACCGTTTGTTCTTAATAAGAAGCAGTCGAAAAGGCAGTTATTGACAGTCAAAAGCTAAAGGTCCATATGTTTGTTTCTTGTACCGTCCATATTCTCCAGCACTATAAAGCAAGTCCCTTTATATTATTTTCTGCAACTGTTTTGTTTTGGAAGTATTTGAATAAGAGGAGACTTGGTTAACAGTATCTCATAATTTTAGGTGGAAAGAAGAACTTTTTCCTTCCTTCATTTCCCTTCTGTTGATTCCTTAATGATCTCAACCTTTCGGCCACAAAAAGAGGGAAAGAAATGTCGTCTAATATGATTTAACAGGTTTCCATTTTTGTCCGAAACACGAAGGAAAAACGAGGAAAAGCATCCTAGTTTTTATGTACTTTTTCTTGATACTACTGCTTTTTCTAACAGTCTCAACAGGTTTAGCAACTAACTTCAGTTCTACAAGAAAAAGCATTGTCTGCACATGCTTTAGTTTTTGTCCTTCGATTTCTGTTACTGTATATTGTTTCTTGTGCTTCGGTTATTGCATTATTTTGTTGTAGTTGCAGTTGTTATTGTTCCTTTTCCATGCATGTTATGTAATGCTTCCTCTAATCTTTATTATGTTTTCTTTACTAATTCTGTAATTCTTTGATATGCGTTACTTGAGTAGGGAGCCTTTGGAAACAACCTCTCTATCTCCTGTACACTCTGTTCTCGTCAGACCCTATTGTTGTTTGAGTAGGAAAAGCAAAGGTTCAACTATAGGATAGACACCTTTTGATTGGAACTAACTAATTCCATAAAGCTATAGATATTGAATATTCTTACGAAAAAGACCAATCAATTGTAGCTTTATGGATCACTTCCAATATAAAGAAAAAAGTGTTATGATCCTAGTTGAACTTTTGCTTTTCCTACTCATCCAATAACAACAAACCGACCAGTACAATAAAAGGTGATCTGTCATAATAGCTCTCTTTAATAGATGATCTGTCCACTATTAACTTTGAAGATTTAAAAAAAAAAAGGTTAACTACGTAATTAGTGTCTAGGATATAATCCTTATCAATAATCAGCTACACACACTGTCAGCAAAGCTCAACAAGGAAAATTAAAGATGCAGTCTCACATAATATTAGCTGGAGAACAAGCTGCAAAGAGAAACTAGGGGCACATATACAAGTTACTCTCTCATAAAAAGAGGCAGCCTAATGTACTAAGCTCCTGCTATGCACGGGGTTCGGAGAAGACCGAACCACACAAGTCTGTTGTAAGCAGTAGAAGTTGTTTCCATAGCTTGAATTTGTGACCTTGCTAATAGTCTTTGAGCATCTCAGTTACAGTCCAGATAAAGCACTTAGTTTGACAGCATAATAAACTCTGCTACATACCATATTTATATAATACAGATCATTGCCCAAATCTATGAAATGCAAATGATACAACGTTAATTTTTAAGCGAATTCTACAGATAAAGACCTTGGAAGATAACATCTCTATACATTAGCCAGCAAAAAATAACATTCTTCAGGCCTTTGTTAAAATTTACCATATCGAGAATATCTTAATCTAGATCCTATGAGATATTCTATGTATGATCTGTTCATCATGCTAACAACACTGTAACATGAGAGGTCACATAGGATTCAAATAGTGGCAGGAATTTATCAATCATCGTTCTGTGTCGAGCAGGCTCTCATGGGATTCGCCAACACCTCAGTTACATATTTCAAGTCTCGTATTCTCACCAAAAGTATAATAAGTTAACTGGGAAGAACCTTAGGGGTTAAACTCATCAAGCTTAACTTCTAGACTCACTTTTAATGACAACACTGTGTTTTCATTTGGCACTAAACGCCACAACATCCAACTGAGAATAGTTATTGAAATAACAGAAAATTTTGCAAAACCAGCAGTTTCAAGTGAATTATTATCGTCTATGGTGTAAATCACATCGTCTGTTTATCTGCTGTCTAACTAAGCAGGTACACTATGCAAAATATTACCGTCTCATCCCATCTACTCCGCTAACAAAGAGGACTATCATTATCAGAAATGTGGGGAACGCCTCATTGCAATGATATAAAATAAAAGATAATTAAATGCAGCAAAAGATATTTCATTGCTATAAGAAAATGTTGAGAATTCATTGTTGACATTTGTCCAAGAATGTGGCAAACAAAAAAAATAAGCACAAAATTTACATGCAGCTCATAGAAATGTACAATTGCAGAAGAGCATTACTCACCAATATGCTATCCTCTCTGATTTTGTTTTCTGAGAAATTTCAATCCACCAAAAAATTAATATAAGACTCCGAAAGAAGGCTATGATATCATTACATCCTTCACTAGCTGCTCTAACAGAAGTGCTAACTGTGACATATCAGGGCGCTCAGTAGGATTTTCTCGCAATGCCTGCTCTGCAATTTCAGCAAGTTTAAGCAGAGGCTCAACATTTCTTGGAAGAGCAACGTAACGATCTATGATAACAGCTGCTTTCCCTTGTCTGATCAGAGGCAGTGCCCAGTCAACGATACTTGGAGGTGTGCAATCTCTGTCATAAGCTTTTCTTCCACTAAGAATCTCAAGCAGCACGATCCCAAAGTTATAGACATCCATATGCACGTCTCCGTTAAGATCTTTCTCGTTAGGTGTAAGCAGTCCAAAATCTGCAATCCGAGCTCCCCATTCAGAATCCAAGAGAATGTTTGAACTCTTCACATCACGGTGCACGATAGGAGGAGAAACTTCTTTGTGAAGGTACTCGAGCCCCTTTGCAGCCTGCATTGCAATTTTCAGCCTTAGGTTCCAGCTCATGGGAGAAAGACCCCCATGGAGGTGGTCATTAAGTGTTCCATGAGGCATTAGTTCATAAACAAGAATCCTTTCCCCCATTTCTGCACAATAGCCTAACAAATTAACTATATTGCTGTGTCGAACACTGCAGAGGATCTCTAACTCCATTTCAAACTCCCGGCTGTTGGTGTGTATTATTGTAGCAGCATTGGCCCTCTTAACTGCTACTTGCCTCCCATCTGGAAGAACAGCTTTATAAACAAATCCATAACTTCCTCTGCCAAGCTCATTAAACTCCTTGAACCCATTAGTGGCATCTTTCAGCTCTGAAAGTCGGAAAACCTGAGCTTCCCCTGGACACGGTGCCACGGACACAGGAGGATGAGGGTCAGTAATTGCATCAGTTTCCTTCTCAGGCTTGCGAATACAGGAGGCAAATTGGTTCTTTCCTCCCTCCTTATTTTTGCTGGATATCATGCGGATTAACAAACACAATCCAACTAAGCACAACAAGAAACCAAAAGCAGAAGACCCGACTATGATGAATAGTTGATGCAATTGATGCTGATGCTGTTGCTTCATCTCTGCCGATATTTGGAGCTTACAAACATCAGAACAAGAGGTATTCTGGCAGAGAGAGCAAGGAGTACAAACCCTGTCAGCATTTCCAGTACAAGCACTAGAGGGGAAGAATCCTTCAGAACAGTTCACTCCACAAGGTGAACAAATCTTAAGATCCTTCCTAACACACAAATTTGTCAAATCTGCCTCATTCAGAAGGCTCGCATTGAACGAAAATTTCCCTTCACCACAAGAACCAGGGGTACACAATCCCGGACTACAGAGCTGCAAGGGTGGATCATAATCTACTTGTGATGAAATATTTGTATACCAGCAATCAAGAACCAAATCGCCTTCCCTAATACCACAAGTGATAAAATCTGATGAAGCAATAGCAAGAAAGCCTGATCCTTTTGGAATCAGAGATGAATTATAGTTTCCCCAACACATAATCCCATGATTATCTTGTCTAATCCCACAAAAATGCTCTACACCAGCTGCTAACGACACGAATGGCACCCCCACCGGAGGGATACCATACGAGGCATTTGCACCCCAACACTTAACCTGACTAGACACTTCTAAAACCCCACAAACAGAATCAATCCCTGCAGTTAAGGTATGAACATTCTCCGATAAACCCGACATACCAAGGCCATTAGAATTAGGACCCCAACAAATAACCCCTCCATCCCTAACACCCCCACAACTAAATCCATCTCCAGAAACTATCTTCTTAAAAACATTTGAGCTAGTATACTGATTAGAAAACAATGAACTCTCCCTTGATACAAAAGTACCATTAGATTTTCGAATAACATCCCAGCAATCAATACTTCCCCAATCACTTTCTGAATAATAAGCTCCCCTAATAGCACAAACATGATTCCTACCAGCAGCAATATGAGAATAAGCATTAGATTTATAAACATTAGGAACAAGATCAGACCTTGATCCCATTGAGTCAAAACAAAATGCCTGTGAAGTGTTTGATAAAATACCACAAAGAAAACCATCACCACCAGATAAAGCAGCCATGGAGGGAACATCAGTGGGGTAGTTAAGTACATCAAGATTATTAGTTTTATTACCCCAACAAATAACATCTTGTTTGCCACTAGCATCAATAGCACAAAAGAAACCATCTTTACCAAAAGCAGCTGAAATGGGTCCCATTGAACCAAACCCAGATGCAGATTCAAGAAAGATAAAAGGAAGAAGAAGAAGAAGAAAAAGATGGAAAAGTGAAATCTTGATGAAAAGGGTGTTCATGATTTTGAGCAGAAAAGTGTAAAGTCATGGATCAATGGGAAATGAAATTGATCAAGATTGAAGAATTTTTTCTGGAGTATAGAGATGTACTTGAGCTGAGGATGATGAAACAACGTGGCTGTCGCCATTTTTACACAGTTTTGTTGTTACTAAGCTTATTTTAAGTTTTAGTTACTGTTCACTGTTAAAATTTCTTCAAAAGAGCAGTTGGACAGAGGAATAAATTAGGTAGCGGTCGAGTCGAAATTTTTATTAAAAAATGACAAATATAAACAAGTAGGAATTAAGAGTGTCAATATGTAGTATATATATCTAAAGATAATATTTTTATGTAACTATACAATGTAGGAGTAATTTTTTGACGGTGTTAGGCAATGTCAATATCTAATATATATATATATATATATATGTAAAGATAATATTTTTATCTAACTATATAATATAATTTTCTAATGAAGGACGTTCGAGAATGTCAATATCTAAGAATATATACGTAAAGATAAAGTTTTTTATTTAACCATACAATATGATTTTCTAACGAAGGGGTGTCAGGAGATGTTAATATATACACGTAAAAATAATATTTTTATGTAATTATACAATATAATTTTTTACCCAAAGAGTTTCAGTTGACTCCTCAAGACCATATGGCTCTGCCACTGGATTTGCCCCATATGTGTGATAGAGTGCTAAGTAGTTAATTCTATCTCGTTTTTAATCAGTAATCTCGAAATCGAATTTCAAAAATCAAAATTACGTGAGTCTTATCTATTTTGCCATTTCTTATTGGATTTGCTTTGAATTTCTTTTTCTTTTTTCTTTTTTTGAGGTGGAGGTCTATTATAAGCAATATTTTTATTCTATTTATCTTCTATAATAGGGGTAAGATATGTGTATATGTATATTTTGTGCTACGTTAACACTATTAGTAGGATTAAATAAAATATAATATTATTGTTATCGTATAGTAAAAATTTGCGACACGAATTCGGATTAGCACTCCTCAATTGTCAAATTAATTGAATCAATGTGAAAAAAATAAAGAAAATTAGATGTAAACAAATAAATAAATAAATAAAAGATAATCCCTATATCAGAATTTTTCCTTGCAAAAGACCTAAAAATATTTTGAAAAATAATTTAACAACTCCCTATGCTTGAAATTGACTTATCATATTTGTTTTTTTATTCAATTTTTCTCATGGTGGAATGCATAATGTAAATTTCACAATGCCTATTTTGATAAACACAAATCCTTACAAGTTGTCAATTCAATTATTTTTCCTAAATGAAATGGTGGTGTCATTTTTGTTTCTTTCTAAATTCCTTTTTGGAAGGATAAGTCTTAATATTTTGTGTACTAAAGTAGAAATCCAAAATAGTAGTAGTACATTCTAATTTTTCATCAATCTCGAATAGAGTCAAAAATTTACTATTTTTTGGCTTTGAGATATGATGAAAAAATAATTCTTTAAACTGTCTGCACTTCTTTCAACTGTGAACTAGCAGTTAGTCAATACAACTTTTGACGCTTATCATGGATTATTCGGAAACAGTTGCGCTATATTTTTAAACATAGAGGTCAGAATGCGTACATTCGACCTCCTTACCCTGCAATAAACGAAAATATTTGAGGTATTGAGATAATATTATTGTTTAGTAGTACATTCTAAAGATGTCATTGGCCTGACTATTTAAAAAGCAATATTTGTGTCACATCTTGTCAATAAAAAAAAATATTTGCTTTATATTGGATAAAAGTCATTACTTTTCATTTAATAGTGTGTAAAATAAGATCAAGAGTTTGATCATCCAATGAACTCACTTGAATAACCATAATGAAGAAAAGTTTTGTGGAGAAGTCTTCTCATTGATGAAAAACATGCAAGAATGATTAATAAATGCAATTGTTTTTTCCAATTTGACATCCGATATTGAAGCTTGATTAATTTGAATTTATGCTGAAAAGTTTTATATTAGAGGGTAAAACGCTTCCTAACAAAAGTAACTTCATACGCAAATTTAAACCTAAAATTTTGATTATAAATAAAGGAATATTTACCACTCCACCATGATCCTGATTGATATACTGCAATCTTCATAGTAAGATATAAATTTAATGAGGAATAATTACAAAATTATTCTAAAGTAATTATGGATAGAGAAGAGGGGCCCAAGTGCCTCAATGTACCAACTAACATAAAACATAAATAACTATAATTTGCTGGTATATTTTATCTAAAATTATGGACCAATAGGAAAAAGGTTATACCAAAAACCAGTTCATCAATTATTTTCTCTGATTTTTTATTCAATATTTAGTATTTGTATTGACATTTAATTAATTTAAATTTGCATCAATTGTGTAGGCCGGGTTTTATTTAAGAAAAGGCACTTTATATCAAAAAAAATTTAATACTCAATCCTCAATTCTCAAATCTAAAACTTTTATTAAAGAAGGAATAATTTCGTTCACAATCACTATTATTTTTTGTTTATAATTTCATTAAATTTATAAGAAACATATCAAATCAAAAATCTTAATTATTTCTTGTTTGACCAAAATTGTTGAGATCTTTGATTGGCTATGCACATGCCATTTGAAAAGGGGATTTGTCCTTCACTTGTCTTATAATGTGATTTATCCCCTCATATTTAAGTTAATTTCACATTAAAAAAAACTTAGAATTAATTGGAAGAATGTTATAAGATTGTGTAAAAAAATTGATATTTCAATTGTTTCTATATTTATTTATACAAAATTTAACAAAATATTTATAAAAATTATGACAATTAGAGGGGATGATGACTATAGGTATCGATTCAGAATCAAGTATTGGGCGATGATAATGATTCTCAACAGTAGTTTCGTACGTGGTAATAATAGCTGAAAATAGGTTAATAATTATGATTGATTATGATAGTGGTGACAATTAATAATTGTAGGAATGATAGATATAGAATAGTGATGGTGAATAATGATAGTAAATAATTGTAAATGATGACTAGCGATGATGATAATAATATGTGATTATTGGTTATTGAAGGTAATTGTAATTATAGCTAAAGATGGTGGCCACAGGGATGACTGGAGGTGGCAAGTAGTAAAAGTGGATGAAGTCATGATGAAATAGAACTAAGTCCAAATTAAGAAACAACAATAATAACATTATCCCGATTCCTCAAAGGCTCCCGCTCATTGCAGGGTAAGAGGAGGTCGAATGTATGCAGCCTGACCCCTATGTTTAAAAACATAGCGCGACTGTTTTCAGATGACCCATGATGAACGTCGAAAGTTGCATTGACTAAGTGTTATTTCACAATTGAAAGAAGCGCGGACAGTTTAAAAAGTCATTTTAATTTATTCCGTCATATCATAAAGCAAAAAAATAGTGAATCTTTGATTTCATCCGAAATAAATGAAAAATAAGTCCAAATTAAGAAACATTTATATAAATTTTTTTTAGTGCACACTACACACACACACAACATTTCCTTTATTCCTACCCTCAATTTAAAAAAAAAATAAAATAAAGCAACACCAAGTTGTTAGAGTAATTATTTATTTATTTTTGTTGTAGTTAAATGCCTCCAAATAAATGAGAGTCCTTGAAATTCTGAACTTGTAATTCACGTGGCTGCTTGGTCAGCTGCTTTGGCATATTCTTTTTTTTTCTTAAAAAAAATAATTATTTTTTTCGTCTCAAATTACTTGAATTTTTGAAAATTTTTTCAATATTCAAAATAGTTGAATTGTTCAAAGTTCAAAAATAATATTTGAAACTTTTTTCATATTTGCCTTTTCATTTATTGGAGTTTATATTTTCTATGAGATAAATTACACTACATATTTATGATTTTACAAAGGACAATAGTGAAAAGTATAGTGTAAATTTTGTCTTTCAATGTTTTTCTTAATATATGTGCATTACCTAAAAAATTCAATTAATATGAGATAAAAGGAGTATTGAATTTAATGACTATAGTTAACCCCTAATTAACTTTTAATATTCCAAATCAATATGAATTATGATGAAATAATTAATATTTTATTATTTTATAATTAAATTTTTAAAATTTGAATCTTAAAAATTAAAGAAATCCTATTAAAAGCATTGCCTTTAAAACTAAATTTAACTAAATTTTGATATAAATATGGAAAATTGAATTAAAAAACAAACATTTTTGTATATTATTGTCCACCTCAGTCAAACATAAATAAAAATAATGGGGTCAGTCCAAAAGTGTAGACAATTGAATCTTCGTTGGCCTCCTTTTGTAATCTTTATGCATGTGCCTATTACCTATTTGTCTAATTTTAGTTGGCGTGGGTGGGTGGGTTGGGGGGGCGTAGGGTAGGGGGCAGCTATTAGTAATGACAAATCAATTGATACTATAACTAAATTTAAATTATCGTATAATTCAGCAGCTATCTGATCAATAAATGGATAAACATCTTGTCAGGTCTTGAAGTTGTTCCTTCAATTCTTTCAATTCAGATAGTGTCATTCTGTACAGAGGAATAGAGATGGGCTTAGTGCCTGACTCTAGGTCAATGAAAAGTGTTAGGGGTGCGTTAAATTGAAGGTAAAACATGAAAACAGGATTGATGGTTAGTTTGAATTGTGAATTTGAAATTTGGGGTTGAATGGGTACAAGCTTGCATATAAAAATATATTGATTTATAGTCATGTGTAGTTAGAAGAGAAAAGTCATTCAAAGCTATAAGATAGTTAGGATGACCATCTTCTATTATTTGAGTTTGCTTATAACAATAGCTATCATTCTAGCATCACTATAGCTCGTTTTGAGGCTTTGGAGTCAGAATTTTAATTAAAAAATATTAAAATATAAATATATATATATATTATACGAAAATCAAGAATTGTCAATGTGTAACATACAACACACACATATATATAAAGATATTATGACCTAGCTAAACAAAATTTAATTCTTAATGAAAAAGAATCGAACGACACCCTTCAAATATATGTGGCTCTGCCACATCCCTTGTCCACTAGGAGCTTCATGTGATAATATTTATTTGTATCAAGTTTAATGCTACTAATATTTACCGTTTGACTAGGTCAAATGATTATATTTTTATATGATATTAGGATCGAATATAATATTAATCTTTATTTTTATTGTTGTATATTTCAATGTTGGGCTCCCATAACTCATACTTTATGTTGCATTAGGCAAACGGGCCATATCTTTATGATTTGACAATAAAATTTTGGTGCAAGTATATTATTATTAAATAATAATGATAATTTATTTAAAAATATATAATGTATTTATTAAATTAATATAAATATCGAATTCAAATAAAAAAAATTATAACTTGTGAATCCAACCTCTCTTTTCATAGTCTCTTGTAGGTCCATGAAGTGATTGCAACATTCAAAACAAAAAAATGTTCAAGATAGTACTAATTGATCCTATATACAAAAAGACAAACACATGGGGTTTCAGCATTCACTATGGTCGTTTCGATTTGCTTATCTTACTTTTCCTATTCGCTTTAAGAAAAAAAAATGATAATTTTTAATTTTAATTTTTTATATAATATATTTAAAATAATAAAATTAAAGAGTATTTTGATATATTTTTTTAGGTATATTTACTATTTTGGAGATTAATATAGTTGAGTTGAGGGTCCCCCAAAAATATCATTCTATCTCTATGCAATAAAAATAAGGTCTACATATATTTTACCCTCCTCAAACTCCACTTATGAGATTTCAGTGAGTATATTATTATTTTTACTACTATATATATATCTTTAATATAAAATTACACAATTCAAAAACCTTCTTTATTTTCTAAAACTTTATATCAAATTAAAATCAGATAAATAAATAAAAAACGAAATAAAATATTTGATGTTGTTGGGTATGTGTAGATTTGTTGAGCAGAGTGGGTTGGATATGGGGATTAGATAAAATAGTGTCCCACTTGCTCTGATATTTGATCAAAATGCATGTGATGTGTCTCTAAAAAGAAAATATTTTATATTCACAACTAGTATCCATGGAACATGCACTATGTATTACCTACAAATTAAAATTGATATCAAATGAATTCTCCATCAAAAGAAATAAGTGATTTTAATTATCATATATATATATATACACACTCTCAGTTCATTTTTATTTATTTCATTTCGAACTATAAATATATAAATAAATAGGAAACAATAGGGTTAGAAGGTTGAAACAAAATAACAATATTATTCCAATGCCTCAAAGGCTCCCGCCTATTGCGAAATAAGAGGGGTCGGATGTACGCAGTCTGATCTTTATGTTTAAAAACATAGCGCGACTGTTTTTGGATGACCTATGATGAGCGTCGAAAGTTGCATTGACTAACTACTAGTTCATAATTGAAATAAGCGCAGACAATTTAAAGAGTTATTTTGCTTTATTTCATCAAATACCAAAGTCAAAAAATAGTGAATTTTTGGCTCCATCCGAGATTGATGGAAAGAAGGTGGAAACAATTTGCTAGAAATAGGATAGGAAGATTTTGGAAAATGATTTTCTTATTTTCCAAAATTTTGATGAAAACGTGCTCTAAAAAAGATATCATTCAAGATATTTAAAATAATTAACTATGATTTTATTTTTTCTCATTTCAAGAATGATCGAGAGTTGGTTGAATCATCAATCTCTCAAATGATAGGTTTTAGGTTTGAAATTTCTTGCCTACTTCTTCGGTTGTACAACTTGTTTAGTGCAATTATATTTTATCTCTTGATAGCTGAATCTATTACAACAAACAACTAAAGAATTTAGCAATAATTATATAGAAACAATAATATAATTATCGCTGTATATATTTAATAGCAACAATAATTATGTTATTTATAATTAACACTTTATATAAATATCGCTACAAGCTTTAGCGACTCAAGATTTAATAGCAACAATAATTATGTTATTTATAATTAACACTTTATATAAATATCGCTACAAGCTTTAGCGACTCTTGAGGTAATGACATTAATTCGATGTCACCAAATGTTTTCTTTCTACAATTTTCATGGTCAACTTGCTAATTTAATGTTGAAATATTAAGTGTAAAAAAAGCAAACATATATACATTTTTAAAAAATAACAGAAGAGCATGTAGACAGAGAAGCAAACAGATTTTATAGAGATGGGTAAAACGGAAGACATTGTCTTCTTCTTCTTCAATTTTTTTTTTAAAGAAAATTAATTTGCAATTTATTTATTTGTTTTTTTTCATTTTTAAGCATTAAATTAGGAAGACAGCCAACCATGTCATATTTGGAATATTAAATAATAGCATTGTCCTTTTTCAAGTACTAGTGACTAATAACAAAATTAAAGGGCAAATCTTGTGTTAAATTAACTTAATAAATACACAAACTTCAAGATTAGTGTTCCTTTTATCACTTTTTTATTTGTTGCGTGTACTAAAATCTATTTTTATTTTTGTTTTTGTCATTTTAATTTACTTATTTTCTGTATCATAAATAGATATTTTATTTTACATGTTCAGTGTCAAATCAAGAGAATACTTTTTTTTTCGTACTATCCTTACAATATATAATAACGACTCCCTCTTTCTAATTATGTGGTGTTATTTTTTTTTATATGTTTAAAAAAGAATGTCATCTAATTATTATTAAAAATAATTTAACTTTAATTAAGTAAATCTTAGTCACACAAATATTCAACAATTATTTTATACTACAAGTTTAAAAAGTCTTTTTTTTATTCTCAAACATCGTCGTAAGTCTGAATGTGTCACATAAAATAGGACAGAGAAAGTATATAAAATATAGTATAGTCAAATTTAGAGTTCTAAAACATAATTAATAAGGTTAGTTTAGTAAAATACACATTCAATTTAAAGTTTTCTTAAGAGATATGTCAGATTAACGTTAACCAAGTAGTATGAAACAACGAAAATACTCATCATTTTTAACATATTAAGAGAAAATACATCTTCGTCAAAGTTGCTAAACATACTATAGAGATTTGATTTTAGATCATTTGAACAAGCAAATCTTTATAATAGTTAAACTATGTACATTGGTGATATTAAAATGATCATATAATCAATCAATACGTATAATTTTAAGTGTGTACATGAATATACTTTGCATGTGGCTAACTAGGCAACAATATATTTAATTAACATCAATATCCAAATATTGTCATCCGGAAACAGTCGATCTTTGTTTTAAATATAAGGGTCAGATTGCATACGTTTGACTCTCTCTTGCTCCGCAATGGACGAAAACGTTTGAGACAATGGGGTAATGTTGTTGTTGTAATATCCAAATATTCAACGACCATTCAATTATAAAAATATTAATAAAAATAGAGATGGAAAAAAAGAAGATGCTCGAAGTATACATAGAATATGTTGAAATTTTTGAGTATTTTCATATGTTTATTTTCTTCGTATTTTGAATTCTTCTAGTGAAAATTCTAATTTCGCACTATCATCTGATATACATTAAAATTTAATGATTAATATATATTTTTTAAAAAATTTGATATAATGTTCGTTATCTGTATTGACGTTCAATATTTAGTAAGCTTAAATTTGATTGATAAAAATATCAAACATAGATTGACAAGAAATTAAATAAGTTTTAGTAAAAAGGCATCAAGATTCTCAGGGTGTTTGACTTAAGAAGATCCTAAAATTTCTGAATTCTATAATTTTTATGAGTTATTAATAATATCTTACTACTCTTTATGTTTATGTTTTGTAATTTAATATTTAAATTATGCAAATTGTTACCCTTACCCACAACCCCAAATTACTAAGAAAGATGATAAAATAAGTAAGAAATTAATTTATTTTTCATGAAAATAAAAATTAATTATTGTACTATATTTTTCTTCGTGGATTTTGCGTTTACCAAAATAAAAATATGTTATAATTGAGTTTACTATTGTCATGATTTATTTATTATAGAGTTCTTCGTGATTTTATCCCAATCATATATAAAATAAGTTTATTTTAGATTAACCCTTAAATTTCAGAACTTCGTATTCTTCGTAGCACTTATTCCCTTATTCCTTATACCAAATAAGTCCTAATTCATAGAAATAACATCTCATAGTTCAAATTTTATTCCAAAAATGGATGTGTTTTCACTTTTAATTTGGGCCACGTAGTTTGAGGCCCATAGCTACTTAGAAGGCCCAACACCATGTTGACTTGTTGTACTTAAGTTCTCCAATGTTACGTAATATCATACATCCATAATTTGTACAATAAACTTATAAGGAATTGTAGGGTATGTGGTAGATACTATAAAAAAATTGGATAAAAAATAATAAAATAAAACTATTAAATAAATAAATAAAGTAAACAATGAGAAGAAGATAATAAAGTAACACGCAACCACACCAAATTGATCATTACACAAAATAAATCTTTTCATCGTTATTTAACGATGAAATTAAATGATACAATACAATAAATTTAAATAATAAATAAAATAAATATTGTATTTAAACAAATAATACAATACAACGGGTAACAATCATCCAAACATGGGGGTAAAATTTTTTGCCCCATAATACTCCCTCTCATTTTTTGCATTTTCATATGATTATCAACAGTGATGAAATTAAAATTTTTATTGAATATATTTAAAATTTTAAAAAGTAAAAATATATAAATTAATCGAAAAAA
>JAOTQJ010000111.1:1670741-1690160 GCA_025642045.1 Solanum sejunctum
AAATATTAAATGTAGAGGGTCGTAATACTATAATAACAATAACAATATATCAGTTATATGTTATAAGTAGGGTCTGGAGAGGGTAGATTATACGCAGATTTTATTGCTATCTCATCGAGGTAGAAAGTTGTTTCCTAAAATCCTCAGCTCAAAACCCATAAGTAGAAGGACTAGATATGACTAGAAATGACAAGATGAAAATGTAAGATGAAATAAAATAAAATGAAATGTAAAAATGAAATGACACAAAATGAAAAGAAAAGTGAGAGGAAAAAAGGAAGGATAACATATGACAGCCATTTACTACGGTAAAACTAATATATATACGCTAGATAATGAGAGGAGAGGATCGTTATACTATTTATATAATTAAAATAATTTTTTTTATATATATAGCAGATGTCAAACTCCTTTCGATTAGTTTACGTGACAGTGACTGACTACTTTTTCAAATTTTAAACTTTCCTTAATAATAATTCTGACTCCGCCATTAACGATATCCCATTGTTTTTTTAATTGTAAATGCATATTATTAATAAACATTTGCAACATGTGAAAAAATTGACACGCGCTTTAAAATCACTCCAAAATATGAAATAGATTTTCAAGGTGTCGTGGTTAGGAAGGAATCTATGTATGGGTGCTAGGATATTCAGGGGCGAAGCTAATATTTTGATAAAGGATTCGTTATACTGTTTATACATGATTAAAATAATATTTTTATATATATAATAGATGTCAAACTCCTTTTGATTAGTTTACGTGACTAACTACTTTTTTAAATTTTGAAATCCCTTAATAATAATCTTAACTTCGCCATTAATGATATTCCATTATTTTTTTATTGTAAATGCATATTGTTAATGAACAGAGAGCCTAAGGACTGAACACGTATCAAAGGAAATTGAAAGTGTATATAATTAGCATATTTGAGAAGAAAAGTCTCTTTAAAATTTTATATATAAACAAATTAAATTTAAATTCTGAATATGGTTCGAAAAAATTGAGATAAATAAAGTGAGTGTCGGTTGAAAGATCTCACTAGAATCTGAATTTATTCTTTTTTTTTCTCTTTCTTTTTATTGATATGTGATATTGTACCTAATTTCAGTGTAAAGACGTGGAACATGTGGGAAATAAGCACACCTCACATATTTTTTTTTAAAAAAAAAATTAATTTAAAACAAAATAGTGTTTCAATAAAATTAATATACCAAATCAAGTTTTATTTGTTTATATATTGTATGAAGTTTTACCTAGTCAATTTAATTCGATCAATCGCTAGAAGTTGTTTATTTTCTTATTCATATCAACCATCAATTATATTAATTTCTAAGTGATCTGATCATATAAATAATTGTAATACGAGGACTATGACATTATCAAGAACTTCAAATAAATAATAATTTTAATGACAAACTAAAATGTTGTTAATAGTCTTTAATCAATAATTGTACACTTCCTGAATCTGTGGTGGAGGGATAAAATTTCATCAACCTCTCAATCAAAAGATCTAAGAATTAAGTACATTTAAGCAATATATAATATCAAATTATATCCCATGATTAATTTTGACCTTGCAATTGATGTTGTGTGTCATCGTCACACCCTTCATTGTTTTCTTCTCTAATGGTTTCCAATCCTGGTGTATGTGAAGATTTTCGTCGATCGTAAGTAATAAGAACAGGAGCAACCTCAATCCAAAAACGCACGTTTCTAGTTTCTCTTGTCATTTTGTGAATGATAAGTCGACTAGATAAGATTAGATTAAGGAAATAACGATAAGAAAATTGGACTAATTTGCTCCCCTCCTCCCTTTGGTTTTAGGAAGAAAGAGAGATTAATTTTCTTTTTCAATTTCAAGAAAATTGTGCTCTTTTAAATTGATTTAATGATTTGAAAAGGATGTAATATTGGGAATTTATAGTTGTGGTAGCTAGGAAATTAGGGGTTGAGAATAGGCAAGTCCTAGAAATAAGGACATAGCATTTTAGAAAGAAAAACAATCCTTCAATTTTGTCCCTCGATTTTTTACGCATGTTTTTAATAGTGAATTGTGGTTCTTGAATAATACAATTGTGAGGTCGACGTTTAATTTACTCATGAATAGTGTAAAGACCTTCTAGAATGGATATAATTAAAAAAAATAATCACTTTTTGTTTCTATAATTTAAAGGTTATTATTATTATATAATCTTAACTAATTTCACAATTGAGATTTCAGGAGATTATCATAAAGTTCGAGGCCGATGTCGTGCTCGAAGACGAGGATGCACCGAGACCCGCAAAACGGCCGATGTCGGCATTTCCATGCGCGCATCGGCAGTGCCGTGCACGTATCGGCCGGGCTGGCCTGCCCATTGCTAGGCAAACTCGGCAGTGCCGTGCGTGAGTCGCCCTGGCGACTTCGGCAGCGCCTAGCGCGAACCAGCTGTGCGGGCCTGCCTGCCCGCATGCCATGTCGGCCCTGCCGATGCGCGCAAGGCGCCGCCGAGGTCGCCTGGGCGCATGCCATGCCGGCCCTGCCGATGCGCGCCAGGTGCTGCCGAGGTCGAGCCCGGGGAAGGTGCCCGAAGAAACCGTTCCCAGTCCGTCCCCCGATCGGCATGCGGCAACCCGCTCTCGCCGTAGGAGCAGCTCGAACAGTCCACCGACAGTCAACAGGATCGAGACTGGGACCCCCATGCCCAGCCCTCAGAACCAATCCTTTTCCCAAAGTTACGGATCCTTTTTGCCGACTTCCCTTGCCTACATTGTTCTGACTCTTGAAATTTAAAATTTCATAGTATAAGTGGCTAGTTTTTAAAACAAAAGAATTTTAAAATCATGAGTAAAAATTATTTTAATCTTCTAGATTTTAACCAAACTAAATTTTTATCATCATAACAACCTTAAAATTATAAACAAGTGGACATTAGAAAACAGGATATGAAATATCTAGAAGTTTAACTTTTTGAAATTTCATGATATTAATTATTTTTTAATGGATAAAATCGGAAAGTGATTAATGAATATTATTTCTACTTGTGTAATGATTCTCACTTTTATGGAAGAAATTATATTGGGCCTAATGTTACATCGGTTTAGTGGATCCGTAGCCTGTTTAAACTGGGTTGGGCTGGAAAAATAAAGCACTTTTCCATAAACTCATGATATTCCAAGGTTCATTTGGAATGTTCAGAACATTTTAAAACTATAAAGCCCTTTCCCATAAACACTATTTTAGAAGGAAAACTAAATTTAGTTATTCATATTCATATACCTTTATATTTTGTACCCTTATATTATTAAAATTTTACCCCTAATATTAAAATTAGTATGCTGATATCATGCTGACGTCAGCACCTGCTTGTATGATATACCAATAGGGTATACATATACCAACAACGTATCACATACGATTAAGCTCAATCATATATGATATCGATATTGTATAAATATATCGGCAGAGTATATAACGAATATATTTTTTACTAACTTAGAGTTTAATCATTTTTGTTATTTGTTTCTTATTTATTTCTTAAAAAAAATTCTATATATCAATTAGGTATCTATATACCGCCAGAGTATCATAAAAGACTGAGTTCATTCTATATGATACCGGTATGATATATATATATGTGTGTGTGTGTGTGCCAAAGTATATTTCATAGTATTTATGTTGATATCAGCATGACGTCAGTACGTGAAATAAAAAAGGGTAAGTGGGTGAAAAGTTAAATAGTTTTGGTAATAAGTCCACTAAGGATAAATAGCTTAGATGGGGTCTATTAAGGGTAAATAATTTCATATTAAATCTATTTTGCGTACTTTTTCCTATTTTTTAAAATGTTCTGAATTGTCAATTACTATGAGATATTTTGTGACTCTAGACAACCGAATAATGTGACGTTAATTATTTTTATCCGTTATCCCGCTTAATGCTCATCATACTAGTGATTTACATGCACTTACTTTGTCGTTGAAGAAATTGTAACAATCCATCTTAAGATGAAAAGTCCTACATCAGCAAAACACAAGAGAGATACTAGGTATATAAGTAAATAGGCCTTACCAGCTACTAGTGACACGTTTTAAAGTCGTGCAGGCATAGGCCCAAAGCTAACAATATCACTAACGGGCTGAGTTGTTACAAATGGTATCAGAGTTAATTCTGTGTCAGCCTTGCCGATGTAGGCTAGAGTTCAACTAAGTTTAGGCAAATCTCGATGAGGCGGGGCAAACTTCAATGCTGAATCTAGGCGAATAATCTCATACGGTGGTGCAAACCTCAGCGAGGACGCTAAATCCACAGAGGGGGTATATGTAACAACTCATCTATAGAAAGAAGTCTCGCATTGGCAAAACATAGGAAAGATACCGTTTTAAAGCCATGTGGATCTAGATCCAAAGTGGTCAATATCACTAGCGAGTTGGATCATTACAGAAATAAACTGAATTTATGCATTTAAAACAAATAGTAACAAAAACGACTAGAGTCCAGAAAATTAAAGACCAAATTCAACTCTGGAAAATAACACTCAAACAATACACGCCAAGAAAAGAGACATCAAATACATGAAATAAACCTAAACAAATGACCCTATTAAATCGATGATTTGTTGAAACTTATTCCAATTAAGAACAAAAGCAAAATAATTAAGCTCATAATTTAGTTGGTGCCACCAAGAACACCCTTCAACTTCTTGATTGTAGCAGCATCAAGGAACGTTGTAGCCGCGACAAGTTCAGTAGGTAAATCATTAGCAAATAGCGCGAAATCTGTAATTTGAAGACCTGGAGTCGGGCTACTGAAGGAAACAGTAGCCAGAGCTGCAGTTTTTCCAGAATTAATCTGGAAATGCAACAACCCTTGTGGAAAAACCATAATGTCTCCTTGTTTAAGGTTCTTGAAAAAAACTTTGTTGTCCGAGGATGAAATAAAACCCGCGCATATTTCTCCTTGGACAACATAAAGCACTTCTGATGCTCCGGGGTGCGTGTGCATTGGGATTACACCACCTATTGCCAGATCAAGCCTAGCCATTGATATCCCAAGCCCGTTGAGTCCTGGAAATTGAGGAGCAAATGCAGGAGTCACCGCGGCTTTAATGAGAGGATTTAGCTTTACTGGAGTAGCTAAGCCGGAAAACACAAAGTCATTGACAGTTACTTTGGAAGGTTTCTTACACGCGTAACCACAAGGACCGTCTGGTAAGGTTAAGTCACCAACACAGAAATCGAGGACCGCGCCTTGAGAGGAGGAGATAAAGAGAAGGGACAAGATGAACAAGGCTTGAAAGTACATTTTGTGAGTGTTTTTTTTTCTCTTGGTTGTTGAGGAATGTGTGTTATCTTGATAGGGTTTTTATAGGAGTTTGAGTTTGCATGGATATTATTTTTGCTTCACTCTGATTGGTTGGTAGAGATAAGGGAGGCCATGCAGAGGTTTCACGTGCATGCTTTTAGGGTATGTAGGAAACAGACATATTTTGGGCTGTGATTGCATGTGAATTAGGATATTTTCTTTGTCAAATTAACAAGAATACAAGAGCTGTCTTTATTTTGAGATTTTGCTCATATGACAAATCTGTGGCGGAGTCAAAATTTTCATCTAAATGATTTTCTTCAGCGACATTAGTCGCTATTGGTTGTTCTTCCCTTTCTCTTATTCTTTTTTTTTCCTTTTTTTCATATCTAGTTTATTATGCTTATGTGTTTTTGAGACGAAGATTTTCTCTACCTCTTGGAGGTAGTGATAAAGTTTGCGTATATTTTATCCTCTCCATAGCCCACTTATGAGATTCGACTAGGTATGCTATTGTTGTCATAACTATTAGCGATGTACTTTGATAAACTATGATAATTTGTGGTGGAGCCAAAATTTTCATCAAGAGGTTTTTCAAAATATAAAGATATAAATATATGTAAAAATTAACAAGATAAATTTTAAAAAAGAAAAAAAATGGTTGTAGTTAAAAAGTATTATTATGTTGCTAGCATAGGTAGAAAACACAAACTTCTGGCAAATTTTGTACTCCCTTGATTAACCACTTTACTAAACCTTTAATTGGTGTCAAAAAGAACATATACTTATATATATATTCTCTCCGTTTTAAAAATAATATGACCTGAATTGACTATTGACATGGAGTATAAGAAGAATAAAGAAGATTTTTAATCCTATATCCTAAATTATAGTTATATTAAATGTACTAAAATATTTTTTAATTTTATAATCTTAATTATATCACGTAAAAAATTAAAATTAAAATTTTATCAAAATAAAAAATAGGACATAAAAAAATCTTTTTTACAAAAAAGTAGTGAAAGAAGGAGGATCGTTCATTTAAGGGTTTGGAAGTAAAATATCTTTAGATATTTAACAATTTGAATGGTACAAAATAGATATTTTATTTTCACCCACAAATAGACATTTGACAACTGAAAAGGAATATCCTGACAAAAAAAAGAACGAGGATTGTACGGCGTTTTGAAATGTGTGGTTATTTTTAAGTGCCCTATCTTGTAGGGCTTTTTGATTTTGCCAAGAGTAACGGTTGGATGAAGCTATATTTATGGGTGATTATAAATAAAATATAAATATTTTAATATATATATTAATTATTAAATTTTTAATATAAAAATTATTCACGTATATTCTAAAAGCATGATTCTTAACGAAAATATTGGCCCTGTCACTAAATAAATGTCCCTATTATTTATTTTTTTTTATTATACAAAAATAATAGGTAAGATTACCAGGGTTAAAATGTAATCTCGCACTAATAAAATTCTATCCAAAAATATAGTTTAATATATATATATATATATTTGTAGAAATTAACATCTTCCTATTATTCTATAATAATGATTAAGAATAAAAAAACAATTTCATATGCTAACAAAAATCTACTAAGATATGAAATTTTGGCTCTTGAAATTTAGAATTTCATAATATAAGTGACTATTTTTTAAAATAAAAAAATTTAAAAGTAGTCAGTAAATATTATTTTTATCTTCTAGATTTCAACTAAAATTTTATCATCACAACTAGAACAAGATATGAAAATATCTAGAAGTTTGACATATGAAATTTGAAATTTTATGATATTAATTATTTTTTTACGAATAAGACCGAAAAGCGATTAATAAATATTATTACTACCCTCTAGAACATTGAAGTAATAAGATCTCAACTAATTTGTAACTATCTCAAGATTAGGTTATAATATATGTATAATCATATGCCATCGCAGTTTATAATCTATGTTTAACAACAACAATAACAACATACTCAGTAAAATCTCACAACTGGGTCTAAGAAAGATAGAATATACGCAAATCTTATCACTATCATAGAAGTAGAGGGGCTATTTTCTAATAACCCTCATCTCAAAACCCGTAGCAAAAAAAAATTAGATATGATAAAACGAAGGAACACATGAAAAAAAAAAACTAAAATAAAACAAAACTAACACATACGACAAATAAAGCGAACAAAAAAAAAACACCTAACCCTACCATTAGCCTACCAGTCTAATTTGCGACCTCCACTTTTTTCTATCTAAGGTCATGTCCTCAGTGAGATCAAGTTCTGTCATATCATGTCTAATTACCTCCCTCCAGTACTTCTTCGGCCTACCTCTACCCCTCCGAGTATCTCCCAAAGCCAACCTCTCACACCTCCTAAAAGGAGCATCGGTGCTTCTTCTCTGCACATGTCCAAACAATCGCAGTCTCGCTTCTCTCATCTTTTCGACCACCGGGGCCACCTCCAACTTCTCCCGAATGGTCTCATTCCTAACTTTGTCACTCCTGGTGTGCCCACACATCTATCTCATCATCCTCATCTCTGCGACATGCATCTTCTGAACATGTGCCTTTTTAATCGGCCAACACTCCACTCCATACAACAACGATGGTCTAACCACCATTCTGTAAAACTTACCTTTAAGTTTAGGTGGTATCTTCTTGTCACAAAATACTCCAAAGGCAAGCCTCCATTTAGTCTATGCTACCCCAGTATGATGTGTGACATCCTCATCGATGTCGCTACTACTCTAAATGATGGACCCAAGATACTTATAATCTATGTTTACTAATTAGAAATAATAAACAATAAATTTGATCGGCTATTTGTCAAATGATTCTCACAAAATTGTGGAAAAGATTATATTGGGCCTAATGTTACATCGATTTAGTGGATCCATAGCCCATTTAAATTGGGTTGGGCTGGTAAAAGCCCTTTTCCATAAATTCATTGTATTCCTAGGTTCATTTGAAATTTTTGTTAATTCGGTATATTTAGCGTCAATAAATATGTATATTTATGTGCATTATTATCGCTAAATTATATTTAACTAATATTCATACATTCACCTTAATTTATCGCTTAACTATATTAGACTAATATGAATTAATATAAAGATTAAATGCAGATAAGTATTTACTCTTAACACAATTTTCTCCAATTTACAGATATTTGATAGTATTTGCCTTATATTTAGTATTTATTGCGTGCTTCGAGTATAAACTTAAATTTTATGATGTTCAATAAGCGTAAAATGTTTAATTAATGATATTTATCTACAAATAAATAGTTTAAACTTTAAAAATATTTGTGATACTTAGATACAGTTGAAAGACTTTTTCATTATTTAAAGTAGTTCTAAAACTTTACTACGATAAAATAAAAATTGTGTGAAAAGATCAATGCACTCTCTCATGATATATCACATAAAAAGGAGAGATATTTCATAAGTGAAATCAGGGATCGATTCCCTTACTAACTTATGTTTTTTCAATCAAACTCATCCTATCGAATTTGTCTAGTATCATGGTGTAGTTTGTACCTCTTATGTTTTTATGAATGCTTTATCAAAAAAACTTAAAAACACGAGAAATTCGAAAAAAGATTAAAAAAAATCCCAAAATCTGAGAAATTCAAAAAAAATCTAAAAACCCCAAAAATCTTTTAAAAAAAAACTCAAGAAAAAGGTTGAAAAATTGAATTTTATTTGTTTAAGTTGATTTATATATTCAAAACTTCAACACAAATAATTTGATTTGATATTTAAAGAAAATCTCAGCCAACTTGATTTATTTACATCCCTATAATAAACCATATAGAAGAGTGCATCCAATCATATTTTCTTCAATTTCTACTAAAGCAATTAGCTTAGCTATTCATATAATTGTTCTAAAGCAATTATCATCACCTTTTTTTAAAAAAAAACTTTACAATTTATTATTAACATGCTTTTTTACTTTTTATATATAGACATAAGTACAAGTACAGAGACTAATTAATTTTCTATTATACAGCATTACAATGCCTGCGTGATTGATTCCAGGAAATGAGGGGCATAATTATGCATTAGCAACTTATTTAATACCGTTAGGGTGTGGCTTTTTAAATATATTAATCTTGTAGTTAGGTTCTCTCTTTTCATCAATCTTGGATGGAGCTAAAAAATTATTATTTTTTGGTTTTAGGATATGATAGAATAAAACAAAATAACTCTTTAAACAGTACGCTTTTTTCAATTGTGAAGTATCAGTTAGTCAATGCAACTTTCGACGCTCATCATCGGTCATCCGGAAATAGTCGCGCTATGTTTTTAGACATAGGGGTCAGGCTGCGTACATCCGATCCCTTCTTACCCCGCAATAAACGAAAGTCTTTCAGACATTGGAATAATGTTATTATTATTGTAGCTAGGGTTCTCTATTTCATTGCCAATAATTGATCAAAATCATTTAAAAAAAAAGGATCTATATGAGCCTATTATGAGGCATGGAATAGAAAGAAAGAATACAATTTTTTTATTCATGATACTTTTTTTTATAATCTAAAAAATACATCACAAATGACTTTTATATATAGTCAGTCTTAGACAATTATACACCAAAAAATTTAACTCATACACGTTGAAAGTAGCAGGTATTAATAAACAAGTTGAGATACGTGAAAGTTGATCTAAATATTATCATTATTAAAAATCAAGCTATATGATCACAATATATATTTTGTATGTCAAATTTACTTGCTTTATGAAAAAATGTGTACTCCGTAAAAAGGAATGTCTTTTTTTTCTTTTGATACATTTTTAATTTTAAATTTTCTAATATTATATTTAAAATCATAAAATTAAATGACATTTTGATACATTCTATTGAGTTGATCTTTAGTTTAAAATAATGACAATCAATTTTTTTTTTTAAATATGGCAAATATTAACTAATTGAAGTGAAATTAATTAATAGTAATTAATAAAATCACGTGAAGGAAAAAAGATGAGCTAAAAGGAAAGCTTTTTCTCTAGTCAAATCTATTGCATTGACTTGCCTAACCATGTTGAATTTTCACCTTATTATTACTCTTTCTTTGGATCAAGAGGATAAATTAAATCAACCTTGTACATAATAAAATAGTTTTTCAAAGAAAACTAACTAAAGTTGATGCACAATTGGATTGGTTTAATCACTCCAATTGCTATTAATATTATCTTTTAAGTTGCTTAATTAATTTTTAGTGTTGAAGTTAAAAAATATATAAAATATTCTTATTTTTTTTAGTTTGAACTATCAGGTATGTGAGTTTCTTATCTGAGGTACTATTAAATGTTTATCAAAACACACCTCAAGTCTTCAACTGTCGATTCCTTTTTCCTACTTGAAATATCACTATCTTTCTTACGAGAAAAAAGAACAACTAATAATTAATGAATATTTATTTGATTTTTTTGACAAATTATATTTTATAGTTATGTATATTTTCTACGACTTTAGGCCTTTTTTATGTAAATAAAAGAAGGTTGTATTTGTTATAAATTAATTAGTTTATTGTATTATATTTGAGAATATCAAATGTTTTCATTATTAAGTTTCATATCTGAACTATCAGGTGCGCGAGTTACCTATCCGAAGTATTATCAAATCCGTATCGAACTGCATCTCAACTATCGATTCCTTTTTTCTACTCAGATATCACTATCATTCTAATAAAAAAAAAACTAATAATTAAGGTTTATTTGAACAAACATTATTTGACAATAGTTCAAGAACTTATGTGTCCACCTGATAATTCAAATATGAAACTCTAAAAATAAAAATACTTTAAGTATTTATATATATAAACTTACATATGTTGATGATGCAACTAATATACGTACAAAGTATTCACACATTCATGAATGTTGCATACTAAACAATTGAAGACATTTTATTTTTCAAAAAGTTTTTATTTTTAAAATGTAGTTTCCCATGTTTCCCATGGGATAACTGCTTTTGCATGCACACACAGACCATTTCTCCCTTTAATTAATGCTCTAATACCTACTTTGTTTTCCCTGGTCAACATAGGCTAATTAATAAAAATAATAGAGTAGTAACTATAGTACATAACATGTGACTACATAAGAAAACTTGGGATTCATGATTTGTTTGGATTTAATAGAGTTTTGAGTCTAATGATTCAAACTTTAGGTAATTAAGAATATTTATTTTAATTGAGATTTAAACACTTGATTGATGATTTGATCGAATAGGTTTTAGTTGTTAAGATCGTACTGGTAAAATTTTAATATCATTAAGAGGTATTCTTGTTTAGAAAGTCGCCTTATGACTAGGAGCTCCATCTGAAATTCCTTCGTTGAAAAATTATACTATTTAAATATAATTAAAATTATTTTTTATTTATATATAATAAATGCCAAATTTTCTTCGATTTATTTGTGTATTTGCTTGTTAAAATTTTGAACCATTTTAATTGAAATTCTGTCTCTTTCCCTGATTCTTGTGTAGATAATATCACCGTCACTCTTTCCATAATCACTTATTGCCACCACTAACCGCCTCTATCATTATAGTCATTACTTTCATTGACGTTGTCAATCACTAATCATTTCTGCCGTCATAATCATTGACTAATCACAATCAGTACTATTATCAACCGCTCTCATATATCTACCACATTTATCTCCATAATTTTGTCCATTACCACCATTCTATTATCACCATCGCTTCCTCTATTTATTACTATCACCAATGTAGTCGATCGATGTAATCAACAACTCCACCAATAATAAATATTATGTCAACACATCGTCAACCATCAAATTTTTTTTAGCCATTACAATCAGCATCGTTGCCACCATCTCCATCATCTCCACCTCTGTTATCAGTCATAACCTTCGCTGCAATCAATTTCTTCTACCATCACAACTAGCATAGCTGACCAATTATGTCCATCATCAACCACCGCATATTCTTTAGTCGCAATCATTAACATTGTCAACTACTAACACCAACTAATATTATCATTACAGTGACCATCAATATTAATTTTAATATTTTTAAAATTATTTACTTAATTTTTATTTAATTAATAATGTATACAAATAAATAAATTATGCATATTCAAAATATTTATTATTGAGTAATTAAATCTAAAACAATATGCTAAGCATTCTTTATTTAGAAACGTCTTTAATTTTAATAAAAATAAAAATAAATCTTAAACCAATAAAATGGATAAGGATAAAGTTGGGGCACGTACATATCCACTTGAAATATAATTAATGATTTTCTAATACACGCAATCACTAACGTTTACTTAGAACTTCTTGTAAAAAAAAAAAAATAGTTACTCCCTCTATTTTATTTTATATAAAGTAATTTTTATTACTTATTAAAATTTATTAAATTTACATATATCATAATTTATCTAAAATAATTTTAAAATCTCTTTGATCTATTTTTCTTAAAAATAAAAACTTATCATACGAAAAGAAAAAAGAAACTCAAAATAATAATTAGGTTTTTAATTGCTGTCAAAACATGATAAAGAAAAAGATTACTTGTAGATCGAGAAGTTTCTATAGAAAAATTTATACTAAGACATTATGAGTAATTCTTGAAAACATGACGTGTCTTGATAAGAACATTTTTATCATTTTTGTTCTGTCAATTTAATTCTTAAAAACATGACACGTCTTGATAAGAATATTTTTATTGTTTTTATTCTATCAATTGATATATGATATTCATATTAAAATTTAATTAAATTTAAATTTATGTAAAAAAAATTTATATTTAACAATAGAGAGTATAATAACTAAAGCGCTTACCATCAAATAATACTACTGAAACTTTTTAATTAGAGAAAGAAGTACTTATTAATTCACTGCGATATTTATTAATAAAGAACATTTTCATGTCTTATAAAAGTCATGTTTTCATGTCTTTCATATTTTGTTTTATTTTATCATACCCCAAAGTCAAAGATTTATTATTTTTTGACTTTAGTATATAATGGAATAAAACAAAATATCTTTTTAAATTGTCTGCGCTTCTTTTAATTGTGAAGTAGCAGTTAGTCAATGCAACTTTCGACGTTCATCATGTGTCATTCGAAAATAGTCGGACAATGTTTATAAATATAAAGGTCGAGCTACATACATTCAACTTTTTCTTATTCCGCAATGAGCGAGAGCCTTTGAAACATTAGAATAATGTTATTGTTGTATAAAAGTCATGGTGATGAGGATTAAATAAACAAAGAATGACCCACAGTAATTCTTAAAAACATGATGTGTCTTGATAACAACATTTTTTTATTTTTCTTCTCTCTTTATCGAGATATTTGATATTTTTATTAAGATTAGATTAAATTTAAATTTATATTAAAAAATTAATATTTAACAATGGAAGATGTAACTAAAACACTTATTATCAAATAACACTGCTCCATCTAAAGAAAGACTCGTACTGAAACTTTAAATTAAAAAATATATATTTATCAATTCACCGCAATATTTATCGATGATAAAGAATATTTCCATGTTTTATAAAAGTCGTAGTGATGGGATTAAATAAACAAAGAATGACCCACAGAAATAAAGTCCATTGTTATACATTATTTTTTTTAATTTTTTCAAGTTTTGAGATTAAAGCTTTTGATTGGTCCACGTTTCACTTGTCAATTTTTAATTGTATTAGCTATGCTATCTTCTTTTGCAGCAATTAAATTTTTTTCCCATATCAATGATTGATCTAAAAAATATTCAACGTGTCATTCTCATATAATTGATTTTGAGCATAAAATTTAAGAAATTAAATTAGAATTTGTGGTCGAAATTTTGGTAATGATATAAATTTAAGAAAAAAATAAATTAATGAGTAAGATACTTTGATTAATAATGTTATATATATAGTTTCGATAAATTCTTCTGTGTTTCTCCTTTTTTTTTTTTTTAAAGACGGAGTATTTTAAATTAATTTTTTATCTTATTTTTTTAATTAGAATTAGAAATCTTTTTAAAGTTTTCTATTTTTTTCTATAAATATAATTAAGGTCTTTATTTTCATTTTTCTTTTTTAGTGTTTTAGGATAGAACAAATAATCGAATAGAAGAGAATGTATCAAAATTTTCATCTCAAGATTTAGAAGTGTTGGTATATTCTTTCTAGTATTAATTTTCGTATATCATCGTTTAAAAATATCTTAATTATGTTCTGTAGCTATAATTTGATTAATTATATTTTATAACTATAGTTATAACAACGTTTGTATAATTTACTCTAACATTCATATATGTTTGTATAATTCGCTATACAAGTCATAATTTTTATATAGCATTTGCATATTTTGCCATACAATTCACTCACAGCACTTTGTATAATTTGTTATACAATTTATAATGTTTCTATATTTCGCTATAAAATTTAATTCGCATATAATATTTGTATATGTATAACTCCCAACACTTGTATAAACAACAAGAATCAATACAAAACTCTAACTATAATACAACTAGATGTTTAACGTAAATTATAATTAATTCAAATTATAATTTTATTAGTTAATTAATTAATATATATTTTTTATTTATATTATTTTTTTTAATATACAGTATTAAGATTCGAATCGAGATGGAGAAATTTTTCTTGGTTGAATCCAAAAAAAATGCGACCTTTTGTGATTGTTTCGTCTTATCATGAATAACTCCACATGAAATAAAGGACATTGATATGATGGCACTACTTATTTTAGCTTAACCCGTACATTATGATAAAAAAAAATTTAGTGATAATATTTATTAATAATTAAATTAATATTATTTACATTCAGAATAGCTAATAAATATTATATAATAATAGTTATATTATTATAATTAGTGTAGAATTTTCATTTGTTATAGGGATATTCCTATTGAAAGGTCGTTAGAAATATGATATAAATATAATTGTTTTAAATAATTTTAAGATGGTACCTTACATCAAGAGCTTAGTACGTTTGGTATTCTGACGAAATTTGATTGGTCAAAATAAATATCTAGTTGTTAGTGAAAAATAAAGAATATTTGGTGATTTTTAACAACTAGTTTTGTAGTTATATGGAAAATTTGATGATTCATTGTACTGAAAAAATAATTTAAGATCACAATGCAGGTAAGAAGCAATATATGTAATTATTTCTATCAATCTCGGATGAAGTTAAAGATTCACTATTTTTTAACTTTGCGATATGGAATAAAATAAAATAGTTATTTAAACTGTCTGCGCTTCTTTCAGTTGTGAAGTAACAGTTAGTCAATGCAACTTTCGATGCTCATCATGAGTAATTCTGAAACAATCGCGCTATATTTTTAGACATAAGGGTCAGGCTGCGTACATTCGACCCCCTTTTACCCTGTAATGAACGATAGCCTTTTGAAGCATTGGGGTAATGTTGTTGTTGTTGTTGTTGTATTTATCTAAATTTAAATTGTTAAAAAAGTATAGTTTTATTTATTAAATTATTTCTTTATATATGAATAGAGAATTTATTAAAAATAATTTTTTATTTATAAAACAAAAATAAAGTTTACATACTCTTTATCTTCTCTAAATCTCATTTTATGATATTTTGAATGCATCATTATCATTGTTATATTTTCTTTATACGTATTTTGAATAAATTTGTGTTTTCTACTACTATTTTTTTGTTATTAATTTATACTAGAAAAGTTTATTGCGTTTCATGAAATATAATTAATGAATGATTTTTTTTTAGTTTGCATCAACTTTAACTAATTTCATAGAACACCGGTCACTTTATTCATCAAAATTAGGATAAATAAAAAGAAATTATGTAATTATCCATAAAAATTAAGATAAAAAAAAAATTAAGTAAACTTAAAACTTCATGATTATCAGCTCACTTTATTAACGCCTCAAACTTAAAAAGAGTTTCTCTCAATATATTTCAAAAAATTTTAGAACATCAACAACAACAATAACATACCCAGTGAAATTCCACAAGTTGGTCTAGGGAAGGTAGATTGTACGCACACCTTACTGCTACCTTCATAGAAGTAGAGAGGTTATTTCCTAAAATCATAGGCTTAAAACCTATAAACAAAAATAACTAGATATGACAGAAAAATATAAATAAAGGGAAGGAAATAATAGATGGGATTAGCAATTATAACATTATTAGATTTCATCAAATACTAACAAACTAGATTATTATTGATACATGCACTGTTATTGTTGCTTTTATTTAAAGTATTTATTAATTATAACCTTATCTTATTTGACCTAAAAATATATTTTGGGAAGAAAGAGACATATGAATTAAAAGATCAGAGGCAGCTGCTAATAAATTATAGGAACCCATAATTTTATTGGGATCACGTGTACATTGAATGTATTTTTTGCAAAAAAAGGAAAAAATAAAAAATAAAGAAAAGTCAGAAAATAAAAGTCAATTTATTTGACTTTTTTCTATCGAACCAGCAAGAAATTAGAATTCCAACTTATTTCATCCATACAAAGTCCATCACACAAAGTCAGATCTACCATTTAAATAATTAGTTTAAATTTTATGTATTTATTCTTGTAAATTTTGTGAAATACAAGTGTATGTATATATCTTAAAGCATGTTCTTATTAACTGCAAGTAAATAAATTTTTAAAATTTTGGATAAAATATATTTAACAAAAACACTTTATTTTAAAATTTATTATAATGTCTATTAGAGCTGAAGGTAGGTTATATTTAATTATACTTTTTATCATCATCAATATATTCTAGTGTCTCGAAAGGCTTTCGCTCATTGCGGGATAAGAGGGGATCGAATGTACGCAGCCTAACTCATGTTTAAAAAAAAAAAAAATTCATAGTTGAATATGCTTAAAAACAAGTTAAAAGTTATGTAAAGTGAATTGAAAAACAGTTTAACAAACTATACTCAATTTTTCAAATTTAAAATACAATTTTAAATTGAAGTTGAAACATATATATCCATTTTCTTTTTTTGATTTTTTCACGTAGTGCCCGAAAGTCCAATTAAATTTAGATTCATATCCAAAAGTTTCACTGAGAGGTAAAATACTCCCTAACAAAGATGACATTATACTCAAGTAGACTCAACTTCGAAATTTTTGATTAAATCTCAACTAAATTTTGATTTGCATATTAAATTTTGACTAAATTTTGGTTCTCATCGAAAATTTTCATTCAGAGGTAAAACATAATCCTATATCCAAGGCGACTCATCCCCAAAACTTCTGATTAAAGATGAAAAAACACGTATCACCCTATCATAATCCTCATTGATCATACATATCCACTTTCAAATAAAATTAAAAAAAAATTATATTCCAAAGAAAAATGAATATTTTTCATAGCCCAAATTAATAATTGCATACACTAATGATGGTAAAGTCTTATCTAGTACTACTAATAGTACAAAACCAAAACAACCAAAAAAAAAAAAAAAGTTGAAATTTGAGCTTATCCAATAGTACAACTCAATTATTTTATATATATCCCTTAACTTCAACCAAAAACAAGAACAAAGTTTTTAACAAAATTTACATACCTAACAAATAAACATCTTTCTTGTTCATCTTTTCCAACAATGGCAACAAGGAAGAATAAAAATTTCCTCTTCTTAGGTGGTAAAGACAAAATTACCCCTCTCCCTTCTTCCACCACTCCCCTCCAATTCGAATTCGATGAAGCTGAAACGTGGGGCAATTCCGAAGAAATTCATAATTCTGAGCCAAAAATATCGATCCCAAGTTCAAGATTTTCGAAGAAAACGATGAGAAAAGGCGAAAGAAAGGTGATCAATGCGACGTCATTGCCAGTGAATATACCTGACTGGTCGAAAATACTAGGTGATGACAAGGGTAGTTTTGAAAAAAAATTAAGTTTTGATGATGATGATGATGATTTTGATAATGAAAATAGAATTCCACCACATGAATATTTAGCAAGAACGAGAGTTGCTTCATTTTCAGTACATGAAGGAATTGGAAGAACATTAAAAGGAAGAGATTTGAGTAGAGTTAGAAATGCTATTTGGAAAAAAATTGGTTTTGAAGATTAATTTTTAGTTTATTGGATTAATGGGGTTAATTTTTTTTAATTATTTTGTAAGTTTTTGGGGTTAGAAAAAATTGATCCTCTTGTTTTTTTCTTGATGTTCATGTTTTAGTTGGGGACTTCAATATAGAGGATTTTAAAGTTTGTGCTGTTAGATTTTTTTTTTAATAATTAGTTTGTAATTTTGAACTTGATGAGTTTTTTTTTTTCTTTTTTGAGGGATTTGTGATGTATTTGTAGGATTTATTAACTATATAGTAATTTATTTTCTTCTCTAATTATAGTGTACATTCTTCTTTTCATGTTATAAAAATTGATGATGAAAGTTTAATCTTCATCTTTTTTGCTTTGGGTAAGTACTTTTTTTATTTTTGTTTTATGGAACTTACAAGTAGTGATTATTGAAACTTTTTAGTAAGTATTTCTTTTTAGCAATCTTTTATTATTGTTGTTGTTAAATAATTAAAAGAAATGGTGAATCATCACCTATGTTGTTTTATTTTGGCTCTATTGTTTTGTGGTTGTAGACTTGTAGATAAATTTCTAAGTGAACATAGAAGTTATGAATGAGATGAAGTATAGAATTATTGACGGAAGTTTTGGAGTAATGATAAAATTATTTTTGTATAATTATAAAGTCTAAATTTGAGTATTTGAACGAGTATGATCATGTCTATGTCATATTATTTTTGAATATAATCTTTTTCGAATGTTGTTTTATATATTGAATTATTCTTTTGGAGTATGATCTTTCTTTAAATCTTGCTTTATATATCGAATTGTTTTTTTAGAAAATATGAAATATCAAGAAAATTTTACACTAACAATAAAATTATCTTTATATAACTTAAATATCATGAATTTAAATCATAAAATCAGTAACTATAAAAATATTTATACGATATCTTCTTTTGGCTTTTCAAGTATCTCCATATTTGTGAGATTAGTTTTTTGTTTTACGATCAACGATAAAGAATTGACTATAAATTTTTTTTTATTTATTAAAGATAAAGATTTTGAGATTTGTTTTATAGGAAATAATTTTGTTATTTCTCTAA
>JAOTQJ010000111.1:1729502-1739833 GCA_025642045.1 Solanum sejunctum
CCATTTTGCTTTATTCCATCATACTCCAAGGCCAAAAAATAGTCAATTTTTGGCTCCATCCGAGATTGATGGAAAAAATCTCAGCATAACTAATACCGAAATAATTTATTCTAACATAGCTAATTTCAACATAAACTGTATTCAAATCAAATAACCCCATAATAAATATAATTGTGAGTCTGAAATTTGATTAATTAATCAAATACAAAAATTATTTATGGATGGGGAGGGTGGTTTAATTGGGATTTGGGACCATAGTTTTTAATTATATATAGTAAAGTCTTCTTAGCTAAGAAAATAATTAAAAGATCTTAATTACTTGATCTAAACTTTACACATGGTCTCAAATCATTATCAACTCTAGAAGCATAATTAATTACCCTAGTATTACAACTTGTTTAATTTTTACATTGCTAAAATAATATATTTTTATGCTATATTTTATTTCATACAAAATAATGAATAGAATCTTCTATAACTTCATGTGTCGTAAATTTATCGAATTAGTGAATTATTTATTTACTTAATGCATGAACTTTTTATATACATGTATACATACTTCTTAGGTTCTATGAATTATTTTGGAGAAAAATATTTTCTTCTGAAATTTAACATACTGACTTTTGGAGTAATTTCTCAACCTATCAATAAGATTGTCAATCGTCATTTATTATTATATGATACATTTAAAGACATTTAAATAAAATAATCTCTAAATTCTACGAAAATATATTTTTTTCTAACTGCTCATCTTTTATAACAAAAAGAGGGTTTTCTTTGTACCACCAACAAAGTGCTACATTAATTATGATAATTAATTTTTTCTTATTTGACCAATGAAATTAAACACTCTATATTATCTTATGTTGAATTTATGCATATAAGATTAATTGCTCCAATATCATAATTAACCCTCCCTTGTTGATTATCAGTGTCCATGTGTTTTTGTCTATTCACTTATGAGGAATTAATTAGTTTAAAAAGCTTCTTACATAATTAAATTAACATATTTTTACTCTATTTTAATTTATTTTTTGTCTTTTTTTTATTATTTGTTTAAAATAGAATATCACTTTCTGTATTTAGTAACTCCTTATACCCAAGATTCAAATAACATTTTTAATTTAAACAATTAAATTGAAAATTTTATTTTAAAAATTCTATGCAAAATTAAATTAAAATAAATAAATTAAAATGAAGAAAATATCTATTATCCAAGCTAAGCAGGGAAGTTAGTCGGCCGTTTAATTAACAAAATAAGTGCTCTACAAGGGACCCAAAAGAATTACTTAGTTGGTTAAGCTACAATTAATTATTCTTATAAAACATTTCTTTTTAGTTTTCCACGTGTTATCCCATATTTACTATGTGGCTCTAATTAATCCAAATCGCCAATGCATAAGGTCCATTAAGGAGGAACCGTTGATTATGATAATTAGGTTCATTTACGATTGATATTTAATTCGAAATATCTGATTAAAAATTCATAAATATTTTATCAAAATTTTATAAGCTTATGTTACAAGCCTTAAAAAATAGAAGAAGGGGTAAAAAGTATAGGCTATAATAATATTAATATTAGTAATAATTTAATTTATGATTATCAAGATTCTTATTTAAATAATAATAACATGAGGAATCTAAAAATTTTAAATTGCAGCTACTTGATTAAAAACAATGAAAATCAAGAATTTGACCTCTTAGGATTTTAAAAAGTATAAAAAAGTAAGCAATAAACTAATAAAAGATGGATAAAATACTTTTATTTCTTATATAGAATATTGATGTTATGTGACTAATTACTTTCAAGCCACAGGTTATAGATTCATGTGATTAATTATTATAAGAAAAATTATGCAGATAAACAAATATATATTAGTTAATTAGCTAACATAGCTATAGTTTGAATCAATTACAATTCGTGACAAACATCTATTATAATTAAATTTGAGTTTTGTATAATTCGCGCGATATAAACAAACACTGTGCGAGATTATATAAAAGTTGTGCGCGAATCAAATTGTATAGCGAAATATATAAAAGTGTGAATTGTCTAGTGAATTATACAAACGTTGTACATGAATTGTATAACAAAATATACAAAACACTATTTAAAAACTGCAAATTGTATAACATATTATACAAACGTAGTGCAAATTATACAAACACTGCTATAATTATAATTATAAAATATAATTACTCATTCAATATTTATAAAGCGTAATTAGACTTTATATGTTTAACATTTATAAGATTTGCTCTTTGTTAAATATATATGGACCATGTCAAAATATACTTACTCCATATATGTACAAAGTTGGTCACACACATGTACACAAACATAGAAATGTACAAATTAATATATTATATATTATTATATAGTTTGAGAAATAAAAAAGAGGACTAATATTCTAAGTCATAATTAAGACATGACCAGAAAGGAGTGCAAAAGACCATCCCTGCACAGTCTGGTTAAAAAGATATTATTAATGCCATGAAAACTATGTCCACCTTATTTCTGAAATATTAGCTAAGAAGCACCAAGAATGAGACACTTGAACCATATCCATATACATACATACTGACCCCATCATTAATGACGGAATCAATATTTTCACTAAAATCATTCATATTAATGACGAAATCAGTATTTTTTTTAACGAAAGAGTTCAAATGAACCCTCTAGCTTTGGTCTAGACTATACTTAAAGTCGAAATCAAAAATTTAATTAAAGGACTAAAAACAAGCAAGAACGTCATACAGGAGATTTGATTTTTTAACCTTAAGCGAATAATGAGTAATCTTTAAGCATTTTATATCACAAACTTGTTGTATGTTAACGAAATTCAATAGTTCATATATCTATCGAAAAAATTACTTTTACTTTGTCTATACAATATAATATTATATCATATATGGGTTCAATTGAAATTCCTGTACATAAATAGAACTCAGAGGCGAATATACTGTTTACAATAAGAATGTCACTCGGCTGATCCAAAAGACAAGAATTCAAAATCGAAAAATTTTAAATACTAAATCCGTCTTCCCTATTCAACTTAACCTTGCTCATGCCTAACCATCCAAGAGAAAAGTAGATAAAAGAAAAGTTGGAAATAGATGCATGGGACATGCTCTTTTCCCCCTAACATCTTTACAACTCAAGGCCTACTTCCCATTGTATTGTGTTGTAGTAGTAATTTCAAGAGTTAATGCAAAAAAAAATAAAATAAATGAAAATGGTCCATTTCAAGATGTTGGTGGGTTTTGTCTTTCAAGTACTTGATACACCCCACGACTAAGTTGTCTACACTCAAAACTTTGCCATACAGACAGCTAACCAACTCCACATCACACATAATTTTATGTACCTAAAAGACAATTCAAGTGTTAGATTAGCCACCATCAAAGACAACACATGATGCTTTCTTTGCCAAAATTGTACAAAATAAAAAATAAAATTAGCGATGGATAAAATTTTGTAGTTAAATAATAAAAATCTCAAGCTAATCCCATGCATCTAGTTGTTACTTTTATTGTCTTAAAAAATTATCATTTGTTTTCCACTCTAATTGTTTTGTTTCATATTTAGTATTTTTTGCTTCTGGGGATGATATATATTTTTCAACCGAGTGTAATAATTCATCTTGAGATGAGAAGTCCCACATTGACAAAACACAAAAGAGATGCTAGGTATATAAGTAAATAACTGGTCTATATACTGTGAGTCGCCTTTTGGGGTGAGCCCAAAGGAACAAATCTGTGATAGACTAGGCTTAAAAGCGGACAATACTTCACAGTGTTGGTCTTTCGGAAATAACCTCTCGATCTATCTCTATGAGGTAGTAGTAAAGTGTGCGTATATTTTACCCTCTTTAGATTCCACTTATGAAATTTCACTGGATATGTTGTTGATGTTGTTTGCTAATCCTATGTTGTTGTTGTTGTGCTTTGTATATATAGGTAATTAAAGTCCAGCCATAATAACTCCAAATTTCATGATTGAGAAAACAACATATATACCTTATTATTACCTTTCTTACTGAGAATGTAATTAAATTAAAGCAGTACAATAGAGAAAAAATAAAAGTTGAAACAGACATTCACTTACATATTAATACAAAGTTTAATTTGGATTATATATATATGACTAACTAATTAAGGTGTACTCTTAATGGAAAAGTTTGGCATATTTATGTATTTTTTGTGGGCTGTCTTAATTAATGGCAAAGTTTTTCTATTAAACCTACTTAATTAATTATTTCCCAAAGACTTTAGTTTAAGTATTAGTTGGTTTTTTGTTGGCAAAGCCAAATATTTGTCACAACATTAATATGATAATGGGACCAGCAATTAATTTCCTTGCTTTTTTTTTTCTACATCGACGTTATTTGATGTTTAGACAGAAAAATGTGAAATTTGAACAAACATTATATTCATTTGTTTTCAAATTGAAAATGATATTGAAAAATTGGAAGTGTATTTTTACATGTAAGTGATATGGAGTAAAAAATCATGAAGATGCATTTCCAAAGTTTTTTGAATTTCGAAAAATATCATAAATTTTATGTTCAAAAAATTTTGTGGAGTAAAATTTTGAAAAAAATTCAAAATTAACCATAGTGAAATGGCCTCTAAATTTATAGAAGTAGGTTTCAGACCTAACTCACACCCCAAAAGCTAATTCAAAGGGAGGAGGATTGTCTAAACTTTCATCCCATTAACTACCAATGTGAGACTTTGTGTCTCAACAACATCTACTTTCAATTTGAGTGGAAGGAAAAAATTAAATAAAGATCTTCTATATTTATACCAATATATATATATAAAGAATTATTATAAGCAAATATATCATATTCTTTTTATATGTTTTGGGAAAATAATTTTTTTACTTCCACGAGATAGTAGTAAAACGTATGGACTCTATTCTCCTCAGGTCGTACTTGTGAGACTTTTCACTGAATATGTTATTGTAATTTGTTTATATGTCTTTTGTATATTTTAAATTGTTAGTTAGTGCAACTTAAAGTATTTTTTTACGTAAAATTTTACAAATTATATATATATTTTAAATTTTTTAGACTTTATGTCAAATTCATAGTTAAAATTTAAAAAGTTTAACTCTAAAAATATGAACTAAAACATATAAATTGTGATAGAAGGATTATTGTTTAAAACTTTAAGTTGATACATAATTAAAAGTCATAAAATTATTAATTACCTCTCTTTCCATTTACCAATCCAAGCAACAACAAATAATAAATTATCTTATTCTTGTGTCAAAAGATTAACCAAATACACTGTTTTTTCTTCTTTTTTTTTTTTTCATTTTCAAGTAAATCAAACCTTTGTTTTTTTGAGCTTATAATTAAATTTAAAAAAAAGTCAAATTAATTACTTTTAGACGAAATTTCATAAGAGACATAATGAGACAAAAGAAAAAAATAATTAGTACTAGAAAAAGCAAAATCATTTGGAAGATGAAATTATGGACATATATTACTCACAGCTTGTCCTTAAAAGTAACAAAAAAGTCAAAAATGTTCTCTTTTTTTGCTTTCTAAAAGTCTAAGACAATGATTATTAATATGAAAAATAAGCATGAAGATGGAGAATGTTTTATTTGAAATATTGGAAGAGTATACTCTCACTTTAATTTGAATATCACTCTGAAGTTTGATTAATTTAGAATCGTATAAAAAATTATATTTTAAAATTAAAATTATTGAGATACAAAGTTCCACATTGATGACTAATAAAACGGATGGTCTTCTTATAAGATTTAAGCAATCATCCTTTCTCTGAGCTAGCTTTTGGGGTGTGACTTAGACCTAACTCACACCCCAAAAGCTAGCTCAAAGAAAGGAGAATTGCATGAACCTAAGACCTACTTCAATATGATGTCAGAGCAGGGCCCATCTCACCCAATGTTGGGCCCCGAAAAAATTATTCACGCACCAGATGCTAAACACTGGGTGTGAGGGGGTTAGCATCTGGGCGTGAGGGAGGTGTTGAGACACAAAGTCCCACATTGATGGTTAATGTGATGAGTGGTATACTTATAAGATTTAGGCAATCCTCCTTTCTTTAAGCTAGCTTTTAGGGTGTGACTTATGCCTAAAATTTACTTCAACAAAAATAAATAATCTTTTATTAAAGATAATTCAATTTTAAAAACTCAAATCTAAGACCTTTCAATATAAAAATATATAAAATCCAAAATTTGAATTTAGCATGTACTTCAATTTTATATATAAGGAGCATCAAATATTCCAAGTATATGATAAAGGCATATTGTAGTTTGGTCAAATTATAAATAAAATTCCTTTAGAACATACCATCAAATAAACTAATGTTCCTTGGAAAGAAAAAATGCAAAAGCTTTTTCAATTTTTTGATAATTCGCAATTACTATTCTTTAATAATTCATAAAAATTCAAATAATAAAGAAAAATAAATTATACTTAATAAATTTCATGTGATGAGCTTAATCAACAAACACAGGAAATATTTTGTGTTAGACATTCAAAAAGTCTAACACAAAATTAAATTTGCCTTCTGATATCGTATAAATTAAATTTCTCTTTGTATTTTATAGTATACTCCTATTAATAATGGAATTAAAAAAAACATATTCTCCACTAGAACATAACTAATATCATATTTGACATTTATTGGTTGAGATTTAAAAAAGTATATATATTTGAAATTGATATTAAAAAAAGATATTTGAGAGTAAAACATTATCGTTTTGGACATGAATTTTACTTAAAAACACATAAAGTTTTTATTTGATATATTTATATATAGTTATAATAACGACAGATTAATATTAGCAATAGCTACTTAAAAGTCATAAAGGAACCATAACTCAGTGAAAATTAGATTGAATATGTTATGATTCACCTTTTAGCTCGTTTCAGATAAGATAAATTTTAAATAAGTTATTAGCTCACTTTATTTTAACTTGTTTAATTCAATCTCACTCATTTAACATCTCTAATTAAGCGCGTCAAAAAGAAAGAGTGTTGTTACAAAGCTATGGAGAGGGAGACATTGGCCCATATTACTTACTACTATTTTGACAAAAGCAAGAAGCACTTGGTGTGAAATGTTGGGTAGTTGGTGTGTATGCTGATGTGAACCCCTTAGGCCACTTGTTTTTAGTTAGTCCAAAGACTTCAACTCCTTTCAGAATCTCTGTCGTTTTGGTACCCTCCTACCCCCTCCCCCCCCCCCTCTCACCTCAAAATTAAAAATATAAATAATTTTAAGATATTCAAAATTTACTGATCGATTGCTCTGAACTCAGATCGTATATGTAGAGTAACTCAATAATTATAATTGAGGAGTGAAAGGATTCTGATTCATCCCTCCACACGGCTAGATGGTAGGATGAGAGTATCAGTATTCTTTTATATTGAAAACCTATGATATTTTACTTTATTTTTAAGTATGTGTATATATATTTTAAATAATATAATTGTGTAAAATATCATTTATATGTCTAGAAGTAAACCTTTGTTTTTTCTTAAATAAGACAAAAAGAGCAATTTGTAAGATTAATTAGTTTTAAATGTTGATGATGATAGCTAGATGTTGATCTTAATAGAGGCTTGTGCTTGTAAGTCATGTTTGTCTAGTTCCAATTTGTTGAAAAAGAATTAGTACAAACAAAGTAAGAAAAAAAAAAGCTCTAAATAGTCCTTTATATTTACACTTGGAACCAAAATTATTCTCATTCTTTAATTTAGAAAACTAATAGTCCCCTAACTATACAATATTAGTGAATTTTGATCTAATTTTAACTAAAGTGCTAAAATTAACAAAACTAACATGAGGAACTATTTTGAGCTTATAAATTAGAATTCATAACTATAGCTAGTGTTTTGTTGTTATTTTCTCTCTCCTCTCTTTTTCCCTGACGCTCTCTCCTCTCTCTCTCTTTGTAATTTCTTGTCAGTTATACAAATACATATGTGTACCAGTTGCATAGATGCAATTATTTGATAGATAAACATATACAGTTCGCCTACCTCCACTCTCTGCCATCTTTCGCTCGCCTCTCTCCTCTCTCTGGCAATCTCTCTTGCCAGATATACAAATATGTATGTATATTAGTTACACATATACAATTAGTTGGTAGATATACACATACAATTTGACAAATGTACATATACAATTCGCCTTTCTCCACTCTTTGTTCTCTCTCTCTCGCCACTTTCCTATAATACGTAGCTACAAATCATAATTTTAGTAAATTTTACCTTATTATGTTTCATGTGTCGCTTTTTTTAAAAATTCCCATAAAAATATTAGCCAATATATTATATAGGTATAATGATATATAATTAGTGTATCGCTTATGCATATAGGCTAGTGGTACAAATAAAAGAATAAGAAATTTCTTTAGTTCTAGGTCGACTATTTTGAGTTTTTTCTCTTAAGCAAAAACACAAAAATCAAAATTTTTAAAAATGCAACATATATATATATATATATATATATATAGGTATATAATGCGTGGATTGGACCCATGTTTTGTAAAAGATAATTTAAAGAAAATGAGTAGAATAAGGACTTTGGTTATTAATTAGTAGTTGGCTTAATAAATTAATGATGTTTTGTCATCAAGAATTTATGTTTGGTGTGTAAGTGACATCATTTACATGATTTATTCAGCTGATACATCATGTCCTTGTAATTTCAAATCATATTAAAACTAATTAACTACATAGGTTAAGATATTTTATTTTAAGTTATTAAAAAAGATATATGTGGGACATAATTAATTCTTCAAAAATATATTATATTACCTTCATTAATAATATTCAAAAATAACGGGCGTATGTTATTCTTGCAACTTCCTGAATGGTCTGAAGATATCAAGGAATGGAATAGAGAAATGCAGATTAAATGTACTTATAATGGTGTTCAATTATCAGAAACAGAATTTCTCAAAAATTGGTTGAGAGACGGGATTCAGATCAAAATTTTATTTCCTTTTTGTCTGAAACCTTGGTATATATATAAACTGTACCCCTCTCACAGAGAGCTAATGAAAAAGAAAAAACAAAAAGATGATTTTTGTTTTTTAATAGTTTGGAGAATGGAAATTGAACTTCCCTTTGGTTCTCCCCGAAAGCGCTCTTCCTTTTTTGAGCCCATTTTTAAAGAACTCAAAAAAAAAATTTGCAAAATTCAAAAAAAAAAATATTTTAGAACTCTAAAAATTTTAAAAAGAAAAATAAAATTATTATACTGTGAAGAAAATAAAAATTATTGTAAAATGTATAGGCAGTTGAACAATTGGCCCAATTTTGGCTCAAGTTGTTTTGAGGCCCAAACTTTTGAAATCTAGGTCCAAACCTTTTCTTTTTTCTTTTTTTTTAAATAAAAAAAAGAAGAATATTTCTTGTTTCTTTCACTGATTTTATGCATATTTCAACTTGATTATACTTCTTTCGTTATTTTTACTTGTCACTTTTAGCATATTAAGAAAAAAATATTTTTTACCTTCAATATTAATTATTTATTCCACAATTGTTTTTCAAGACTTATTGTTGTTAGATTATGGGGGTTGGATTACAAAAAAAGAACATAACGAATCAAATAGAATACTGAAATATACAAATACTATGAATTATATTATGAATAATACAAACATTATGTAAGAATTGTATAGTAACATATACAAATGCTATAAAAAAATTATGAATTATACAAATGTATACAAATTCTGCACGACTTATACAAACATTACTATAACTATAATTACGAAATATAATTATCTAACTATAGTTATACAACATAATTAAACTTTATATTTTTGTACATTTATATAATTTACTCATAAACATTTATCGTTTTAAACTTAAACGAATTGAACAGATTACTAAATCTACATTGAATGAGTAATATGGGGAATAGGGAGGATAGTTATAACTAATTTATTTATTTATTTCCCTTTAGACTCGGTACTCACCTAAAATTATATTATGGTGAAATAAATTTTTTTATTTTTTAATTTCTAAAAAAGAAAGATAAAACCTCACAGTTACTTTAAAACACCTACAGTAAATACTCAAAATTCTTGTTTCCTTATATATATATAATTTTTGGGTTGTTTTTTTTTAAGTACTCTTTCTATATATGAGTTATAATTAGTGTAATATTTATTTATTCTTAGAAAAGTGAGATTAAATTAATGGCTCTTTTGAAGCTTGGTTCTAAATCTGAAGCCTTCTGCTGTGAAGGCCAAGCTTGGTAATTTTTTTTTAAAAAATTGTATAATCTTGTTATCTCACATTTTGCATTTTTTTTACACATAA
>JAOTQJ010000111.1:1739933-1758146 GCA_025642045.1 Solanum sejunctum
TGTATAATCTTGTTATGTCACATTTTGCATTTTTTTTACACATAATTTAGAAGAAAAAATTTGACAAGTTATTTTGTTTTTTGTTTAAGCTTTATCATTTTATATTATTGAATTTGATTTCTCAGATAGTCGCTCAGTTAATAATTATTATCTTTGAAAGTTACTTTTTTTGTTGTTGAAGGAAATTGGAGTTATGAATAAATGTGACTTTTAGAGATAATAATTATTAGTTGTTATGATCGAGCTTATTATTTGCATAGGATGGTTCAATCGGTTCCATTTTATGTGAAGAACTCAGAATATAAAAGTCAAAAAAGTAATTTTTTTATATGAATTTGGATAATGTTGCATAACATAGGACAAAAAATAAGTAGTGGAAGTATTTTTGGACATGATAGTGCATGTATTTCAATCGAATGAGAGCTTTGGAGTAATTGTAAAGTTATTTCTGTGTGATCTAGACGTCACAAATTCGAATCGTGAAAGCAATTACTAATGCCTTGCATTGTGCACCGGACTTCAATAATGAATTTATAAACTCTTTTTCAGGCGTTGTAAGTCAGGACTTCCAAGTGACATTAAAATTGAAATTGGAGAAATGTCCTTTTATCTACACAAGGTATACATTTTTTCTTATGAATTTATTTTAAATTTAAAGATCATTTGAGTATTTATTTTAGTATTTTGAATTGGATTAAAATCAATGTGATATTTTTTTTATCAGACACCTTTTTCTTTTTGGTCCATCCCAAAAAGAATTGTCACTTTACTTTAATTAGAAACAAATTAACTTTAAAATTTTTCTTTTACTCTTAATGAAATGATTCTCAACCACACAAATATCTCAGAATAATTTTAAACCCCAAGTTTCAAAAGTTTTACTTTTTTCCTTAAACATCGTGCTAAGTCAAAGGGTGCCACATAAAATGGGACGGAGAGAGTAGTAATTTCATACTTACAAGTTTAGTATTTTCTAATTTTTCTATGATCGCGGACTTTACTTCAAAGTTATATTCCTTAAACTTCCAAAATGTTGTCGGACTTGTGTCAGATCATCTAAAAAAGGCATTACTTTTGGAGAATTTAATGATATGAACCTTTTTGAATAGCCTGAGCAACATAGCTTCGAAGAAGCACACACTTCACTTCTTGTTTTTTTGCTTTAAGCCCTAAGGACCTTTTGTTGTTTTTCCTATTTTCGCTTTTAAAAACACCGGATACACGAAGAAAGATATGATTGAGAGCTTTACTTCAAAGCTATATTGCTTAGACTCTCTAAAAATGTTGTCGCACCTGTGTCAGATCATCAAAAAAATGCTCTACTTTTGGATGACCCAACACGTCCCCATCAACTATTTGGAAGAGTCAGAGCAACATAGCTTCAAAGAAAGCTCACACTTGACTTACTAGTTTTTGCTTCAAGCCCTAAGGACCTTTGTTGTTGTTTTTCGCTTTTGTATACGCAAGATGATGTTCAAAAAAACAAAATCTAGACCATCCTACTACTTTACTTTCCGCGGAAAATCACATTTTGTATATATATGGTCAACTCTTTGTTAGTAATGTTGAAGCCCCTAGGTGAAAATTCTGTCTCCGTCATTACTTCTCAATTTTCACTTCAAGCCCTGAGGACCTTTTGTCATTTCCTTTGCACTTTTTGCTTATCAAAACACAGCATACATACATGATGCAAGATGATATTTCATTGTGTTGCAGTTCCCTTTGCTGTCAAGAAGTGGACTACTAGAAAAGCTGATGAAGGAATCAACAAAAGACGATGGATCGATATGCATTCTTCAGCTTAGTGACTTACCTGGTGGAGCTAAAGCATTCGAGTTAGTAGCCAAATTTTGTTATGGTGTTAGATTTGAACTTACTCCTCTAAATGTAGTTGCCCTTAGATGTGCATCTGAGTATCTGCAAATGACAAATGACTATGGTGAAGAAAATCTCGTGTTGCAAACCGAGTCTTTCCTCAATGAAGTTTTCAGTAATTGGACCGATACTGTTAAAGCATTAGAAACTTGTGAAGAAGTGTTGTCATATGCTGAAGAGCTTCACATTGTGTCGCGATGCATAAATTCATTAGCAATGAAAGCTTGTAGCGATTCTAAGTTGCTTAATTGGCCTGTGATGGAGAATGGTAACGATAAAGGCGATGTATGGAATGGTATAAGCACGGGGAGTAAGTCACAGACGATGGTAACTGATGATTGGTGGTACGAGGATGTGTCGTTCCTCAGCTTACCTTTGTTCAAACGTTTGATTCAGGCCGTTGAAGCTGGAGGAATGAGGGCTGAGAACATATCGGGTGCACTAATGTTTTATGCAAAGAAATATGTTCCTTTAATGAATAGGCAATCGAACTTTAAAGACGTTACTCATGCTAAATCAGGTTCTACTCCGTCTGAGGCTGATCAAAGGGCGCTTTTAGAAGAGATCGTTGAGTTGTTACCAAAACAGAAAGGTGTAACAGAGACTAGATTTCTCCTCAGGCTGTTACGTACTGCGATGATGTTGCAGGCTAGTCTATCTTGTCGAGTAAATTTGGAGGGAAGAGTCGGGTTGCAGTTAGACCAGGCTCTACTTGATGATCTGCTGATACCAAATATCGGTTATACAGTTGAAACACTCTATGATATCGACTGTTTTCAGCGTATCCTCGATCATTTCTTGTTAATAGATCAGGCTTCAGCAGCAGTATCTCCATGTATAATGGAAGAGAATCAGTTGCTGGAAGGTAGTCAGTCTTTGGCTTCAATAACAAGAGTGGCTAATCTCGTGGATTCGTATCTAGCTGAGGTTGCACCAGATGTCAATTTCAAGTTTCCGAAATTTCAGACTCTTGCTTCTGGTATCCCGGAGTATGCTAGGCCAGTCTCTGATGGTATCTATCGTGCAATCGATATATATTTGAAGGTAACAACTATAGTAGTAGTCCCTCCGTTTCAATTAGTTTGTCTTACATTCGTCTGTACTCATGACCGAATTTACTCATTTCAACTGCAGGCACATCCTTGGCTGACAGATATTGAAAGAGAGCAACTCTGCAGACTAATGAATTGCCAGAAGCTGTCGTTGGAGGCCAGCACGCATGCTGCTCAAAACGAGAGGCTGCCTCTGAGGGTCATCATTCAAGTCCTGTTTTTTGAACAACTTCGTCTACGTACATCAATTTCTGGATGGTTCTTTGTGTCTGAAAATCTTGAAAACTCCCAAAATCTTAGCGTATCACTTGGACAACACGAGGACAATGCTGCACGAGGCAGGGGAAGGAGTGTCGAGGACATGAGGGAACGTGTTTCCGAGCTTGAAAAAGAGTGTAACAACATGAAACAAGAGTTCCAAAAGATGGTGAAAACAAAGAGGAGGTGGAATATATTTTGCAGGAGAAAATCTCAGTGTAATTCTAAATCAGAAAAGCCTAGTGAAGATGCAACATCTCAAACTGTTCCAAAAGTTCATCAAGTTTAAAGACTAAATAAAAGTGTTTTGGAATTTGTTAATATGAAGGAATTGCACTTTGTATTTGCCAATAGTTGGATTGTCAAGTACTTTAGCCTAGTTTGATTCCTTTTATTCTTATATTAAAGTCAAACCTTTTTATAACAACATCGTTTGTTCGATATTTTTCGAATGCCATTGTTCCAAGAAAAGCTTGGTTGTTAAAGTGATATGAATAAGTCCTTGAAGTCTGCTTGTTGTCTACTAAATGAATCTTCATCGGCCTTAATCTCTATCATGGATCGTAAAATAAGTGAAATCAAATCAATGAAAAGAACGACCATCTAAGAAATTGGCCCAAGTTTAAGCTGGGCTGAAAATTAGTGGACTCCATTTTAGGCCTTGTTGAATTGGGCTAAAATGAAACCATGTAGCCTAAAGATGGATTCCCCTACAAGGGGTAGAAATGTCAATTCCCCTTGTAGCAACTAATTTACGCGAATATTATTGTTAGGTCATCGTTTAGATTTTGCTCGTATTTATAAGAATCGTACAAGTATTTTATTTGAAAGATTATCATTTCAAACTACATTAGATTCAAATATAATTTTTGCGATTGCTCAATATTACAGATAAAATATTACTATTGTGTAATATTTGCAATTATTAAGTGGGGCTAAGCTTTAAATTATGTAAGATCATCCCAATCTCAAAATGACACTTTTTTTTTCATGAATCAAAAAGATTTCAACATAAACATTATAGGTATTTTGATTATTGAAAAATTTTCACAAAAATAATTTAGAAAGATAAATGGGGAACAGATGATATATATGCCAGCTATAAAAAAAATTGTCTCTTAAGAAATTATTATCATCATTATGGCAGGCAAAATTCATCCAATTTTCTTCCCACTAACAAAAAAAATAAAAAAAATAAAAATTGTATACTTAAATATCTTATTTTTGGCTTGCATAAAATAAAATTTAATGTGAATTCAAGACCCAAATTGTTTTAAAAGGTTTTGAGTGCCTCTCGCTTTTGAAATTATGAATTCAGAATTTAATGTTTATTAATTTTTTTTAATAATTTTTAATATAAACATATATGTTTCGCGTCGAAAATAGTAGCAAGTCAAATCAATTTGAATAGAGTTGTGCTGCACCAAAAATAATCATTCAGTTCACCAACTTATCTAAAGTATAATTTCAATTTTCAAATGATTGTGTTCTATGAAGAATTTAATTATGTTTGTCTAAAAAAAGATTATGGAAGTACAATTTTTCTACTGATTTACATTTATGTGCTTAGCACCAAAGCTGTCAATTTTTGTTGTTATAAATGTAATCATAATTATTCCTTTCCCAAATTAAACCTTTTTGTAAAATGGTTACACCTGACCCTACACTATTTCCATCCTAAGATAATTATTCATAAAGTTTTTAGTTTGCTCAAAAATATTTTTTTTAACTATAATATAAAAAGTTTATAAGTTGCACCAGAGCCCTATGCAGCTATAGAATTCGTGGGCTAGCACCCACACAAAACTGCTGAAATAACTTGTTTTGGCTTTCTTAACCTATAAAATCCAACCAGGCCAGCCCCAATGCTATCGGGCCACTAAGGCCTCTTGCCGGGCTCGTTGCGGACCCACTAATATGATTATTCGGGAATGTTGTACCGGATCCCCATGCAGCGCAAGAATTCGTGGGCTAGCACCCTCAGAAAACTACTGAAATTGCCTGTTACGATTTCATTGGGCCATAAAATCCTACCAGGCCTCCGCCAACATTACCAGTCCACCTGATTCTCTTGCTGGGCTCATTGCGAACCCACCCATATGATTTTTCAAGAATGTTGCGCCGAAGTCCCATGCAGCGCTATAAACCTTGGGCTAACACCCACAGAAAACTATTGAAATTGCATGTATCAGCTTCTTTGGCCCATAAAATTCTACCAGGCCTTCCCCAACGTTATCGGGCCACCTGGGCCTCTTGCCAGGCTTGTTGTGGACCCATTCATATGATTTTTTGAGAATATCACACCGGAGCCCCATGTAACGTTAGAATTCGTGGGCTAACACCCACAGAAAACTACCAAAATCGCCTGTTTTGGCTTCCTTGGCCCATAAAATCCTACTAGGCCTCTGCCAACGCTGCCGGGCCACCTGAGCCTCTCCACGAGCTCGTCGCGGACCTACTTATATGATTTTGAGAATATTGCACCGGAGCCCCATACTGCGCAAGCAATCGTGGGCTTACACCAAAAGAAAACTACCGAAATTGCCTGTTACAACTTTCTTGGCCCATAAAATCCTACTAGGCCTTTGGCAATGCTGTCGGGCCACTTGGACCTCTTCTCGGGTTCGTTGCAGACCCACTCGCATGATTTTTCAAGAATATTGCGTCGGAGCCCCATGTAGCGCCAGAATTCGTGGGGTAACACCTACCGAAAACTGCAAAGTCGCCAGCTTTGGCTTCCTTGGTCCATAAAATCCTACCAGTCCTATACCTATGCCGCTGGGCCTCCCAAGCCTCTTCCCGGGCTTGTTGCAGACCCACTCGTATGATTTATTGGGAATATTGTGCCAGAGCCCCATGTATCACTAGAATCTGTGGGCTAACACCTACAAAAAACTGGAGAAATCATCTGTTTTGGCTTTTTTGGCCCATAAAATCCTACCATGCCTCTGCCAACACCGCTGGGCCACCTGGGTCTCTTGCTAGGCTCGTTAGGACCCACTCATATGATTTTCAGGAATGTAGCGTCGAAGCCCCATGTAGCTCCAGAATTCGTGAGCTAACACCTATAGAAAACTGCCGAAATAGCTTGTTATGGCTTCCTTGGCCTATTTCTACTAGGCCTCTGCTAATGCCGTCGGGCCACCAAGGCCTCTTGTTGGGCTCGTTGTAGACCTACCGGTATGATTTTTAGGGGATGTTGTGCCGCAGCTCCATGCTGCGCCAGGATTCGTGGGCTAACACCCAAACAAAACTACCGAAATCACCTATTTCATCTTCCTTGTCCCATAAAATTCTACTAGGCCTCTACCAACGTTGCCGAGACATCTAGGCATTTTGGCAGGCTCATTGCAGACCCACTCATGTGATTTTTCGAGAATGTTACACCAGAGCTCCATGCAACGCTAGAATCCGTGGGCTAACACCCGTAGAAAACCACCGAAATCGCCTGTTTCGGCCTCCTTGGCCCATAAAATCCTACCAATCCTCCGCCAACGCTGTCAGGCCACCTAGACCTCTTGCTAGGCTCTTTGTGAACCTACTCGTATTATTTTTCAAAAATATTGCGCTAGAACCCCATGCAGTGCCAGAATCCATGGGCTAACACCCACAGACTATCGAAATCGCTTGTTTCGGCTTCCTTGGATCATAATATCCTATCAGGCCTCCACTAACGTCGCTGGGCCACCTGGGCCTCTTGTTGGGCTTGTCACGGACCCAGACGTATTATTTTTCAAGAATGTTGCATCAAATCCCCATGCATCGATAGAATCCGTGGGTTAACACCCATAGAAAACTGTCGAAATTGCCTGTTTCGGGTTCCTTGGCCCATAAAATCCTACCAAGTCGCCGCCAACGCTACCGGGCCACCTAGGCCTCTTACCGGGCTCATTACCACCCACTCGTACAAGTTTTCGGAAATGTTGCACTAGAGCCCTATGCAGCACCAAAATTCATGGGCTAACACCTACAGAAAACTATCAAAATCGCTTGTTTTGGCTTCCTTGGCCCATAAAATCCTACCAGGCCTCTGCCAACGTCGCCGGGCTCGTTGCGGACCCACTAGTATTATTTTTTGGGGGAATGTTGCGTCGGAGCCCCATGCAGCGCCAGAATCCACGGGCTAACTTCCAAAGAAAACTGCCGAAATTGCCTATTTTGGCTTTGTTGACCCATAAAATCCTACCAGGACTCAGCCAGCGCCACCGGGCCACATGGGCCTCTTTTTGATCTCGTTGCGGACCCACTCAATTGATTTTTTGGGAATGTTGCACCAGAGCCCCATGCAGCGCCAGAATTCGTAGATTAACACCCATAAAAAACTGACGAAATCGTCTGTTTCGGCTTGCACAGAAAAATAAGCACCTTATCTTTAACCCAAGCCACAAGGCTAAAAACAAGCTAAAGACATTCTTGATTGATGTACATTCTCATCTGTTTTAAAAAATAATTATTTACTAAACAACTATCCAAAACCATGAAAATGTCACACAACACCACTACCCATTGATGTTGGAATGGAAACTTTTCATCTTCTGTTTTCAACCTTTCCTATATTTCAACATCATTTCAAGAGTACATTCCCTTATGGACTTTTCATAATTAAAGCCCAAACCAAAATAACACACATAGGAATTGACTCATCAACTGCCTTACATATTCCTCCAACTATAGCCAGTTAAGCATTACCAAGTGTGGTTCACTAGTACATGATATCAACTCAATTTTGGGACCAACATGAGACTATCATTTTGTCTAGAATAATCAACTAGCCCACATGCTCTCTTTTCCTTTCTCATGCTTCTAGTTAGCCATAGCTTTCATCAGAGGCGGATCTAGAACAGGTTCAATTATTCCAATTATACTTATTAATTTTTTCTTGGCGAGAAGACTATTCAAAATCAAATCGAAGCTGATTATTCGAATAAAAAAAAAGTTGTTGATTTATTGATAACTGATAATCCGATAATAAATTAAATGATTATATTTGTACTTTTGATCTATAAAGTCCTTGATAGTTTCATATTTTTATTTTTTACTGTTTCAAATTCTCAGTTATTCTACAATGTGATAGTGTTTGCTTTTGAGCGAAATGCAGTTTGTCAACTCATGTGTATGGTTAATTTGATTTGATTTGTCACCTTGTTTCTAAGTAATTTTCAATAAAGAAAATTTTTTGTCAAATCTTAACGATTAAATCGATAACCGAACCAATAATATTCGACAACAGATAAGTCAATATCTTAATGGTTCTATAATAATTTAGATATCTACAAATTGATAACCAATAAGTCAGACTGATAAACTTTAAAAGTAAACCATATCGATCAATATTCGACCCTACGAGAATTTCCCATTGTTTTGAATTTACCACCAAACATAAGGGCCTTTTATTTGTCAATTTCTCAATTATATACATTTGCAAAAACAAAAATTAAATAAATATTGTGCATATGTAACAAAATCATATTTATTTTGAACCCACACTTTAAATTCATGAATTCCTTCTAGGTGACACTTGTTGATCCCTCATTCGTCGACGAGGGGACCCGACTTCACCTTATTGTTCCCCAGAACAAGAAGCAGAGGGGGCCCTTTCTGTTACCTGTCTTTGGTAGTATGGATCATTACTTTGTGCTAATAGTTGAAACCTTAACAGCAAACATCTGTTAGAAACATGTGCTTCTGTTAGAGTGCATGGTCTCTCGACAAAGGCGGATTTAGAATTTTAAGTTTACGCGATTTGAAATTGAGATTATACTATAGTTTCCTTGATTTAGATTTAATGGTAAACAATACACTTAAAAGTGTTTTAGTTTTTTGAGTTTCATATTTAAACCATCAAGGGTGGGAATTTCATATCTGAAATATCGCCAATTATTTATCGAAACACAACTCAACTATCAGATGCGCGAGTCTCATACTTGAAATATCACCATTGTTTAGGTAGAAAAAAGAAACAATAGATACTTGACGTGTGTTTTGATGAATAGTTATTGGTAGTTCAGATATGAAACTCAAATCAATTTTAGCAGATATATATGATTTGAATACAAGCTACTGATTTTAAATGAACTCATATCATGTGCTCTGCATCCCCCGGCCCCCAATTATACTTTGTTCCTGTTCTTGTTTTAGACAGTTTAATTATCTTGAATTTATTAGTACAATTAGTTGGTCCTAGCTAGAACAAATATGTTCTATTGTCAATTTGGTATAGATACTAGACAAAGAAAATAGAAAAGGACATGAAAAAGGGATTTATTTGATTAGTTAAATTGTTGACCTTAGAGTGTGAATATATGTACAAAGGAATAAAATGATATCATTGCATCCCTAGTCAAAAAGGAAAGTACAAAGATGACATTTTACCATTTGAACAATGATGTTATGCCACCAAAGAGTCCAAAGACAAAAGTTGTTAACAACTTTTTTTCAATTTAAAAGTATAGTGTTGTATATTATGTGGTGTAGAAAGTCTATCCTGACATAAGTAATAATAATTGATTTCACGATTTCAGCATGTATGTGACCTCTACCCTGACATAAGTAATAATAATTGATTCCACGATTCCAGCATGTAGCTTATAGGTCGCATGGAGACAATCTGACAAAGAGGAGGCATGGAGTAGGAAGCCTACTTGAGTCAAGTATCTTTTCTTTTTTAACTTGGCATAAGTATCATTAGTGACTAATTCTACGTCTCGAGCCTGTGAAATATAGGTTACAGGAAGACAATCCAGGAAGTTCATATGCATCGTAGTAGTTCAACAGCATGTTCCTACTGTTTATGTTTCTCCATGACAGACGATAAACTTAACGAGGAGAAGGATCAAAAACCAGGAACAGACCATGACTTTGGTATACTAGGAAAAGCATATACTATTTGATAAAGAAGAAGAAATACAAGAGGAAAAAGGAAAGCTTGGTAAGTTTGACATTAAAAGGAAAGTTCATATGCATCTTAGTAGTTACATCTTACAGTAAAATAAGGACATATCCTTGTGAAGGGACTAGGGACATATGCTGTTTGTCATTTCTAGTTTGATTTACAAAAAAAAAAGTATCCCCCCACACAACAAAAATTAACAATTTCATTCATGTTAGCTTCTTCCAGTTTGGTATTTTCAATTACTAATGCACATTTCTATGCTTGCAGATCCCTTATGTGTTCACCGCGCAATTTCTTGTGGTTGAGGGTAGCCAAGCTGCTCTGTCTCCCAGTTCAACTTCGAAGCAACTCTTTCGTGGCAAGGAACATATTCCTGCAATTGCGAGGAAACAAAAATAGGCGGTTAAGGAGATAGAACATTTTCATCAAGAATGAACTCTCCCTTATGAGATGTCTGTCACCTCCAGTTTCTCGACCAGCTCCTTTGCTGTTGGTGCAGATATGATGATTTGGCGAGCATTGGGACTGATGAAGCCTTCCTCCACAGCTTTGTCAATAAATGACAACAATGAATTGTAGTATCCATCCACATTCAGCAATCCTACCTGCAAAATTGTACAATGCATATAGCTTTTAATTCTGAATTTATCAAGCTAGAAAGTAGATGAACAGAAAAGCTGCGTGTATCATTATATACCGGCTTATCGTGGATGCCAAGTTGTGCCCAAGTAATGACTTCAAGTAGCTCCTCAAGTGTGCCATAACCACCTGGATGCAATGAAAAGTTTATTTTGCTGTTTGAATTTTGAAACAATTTAATTCCAAGTAAATGCCAAACAACTTTGGTTGATTAAAACAAGTGTATCCTTTATGTCATTTTAGTGAAAACTTCCTCCGTTTCAATATGTTTGTCTAACTTTGACTTGACACGAAGTTCAAAAAACTAAAAAAGTCCTTTTGAGTTTTGTAGTTCTAAACATACGTAGAAAGTATGAAAATGTCATTTAATATGATGTGAAAAGTTAAAATTAAAGAGTTGTCAAAAAGAAAAGGAGAAATTTTTTTTAAAAGAAAAGTCGGACAAGCAGATTAAAAAAGAGAGAGTAATTATTTTCCACAACTTTGTCAAACTCTCTGTTGCCTTAGCTGTATGGCCAGAAAAACCAGTTGTGCATAGCCCACTTTCAAGAATTTGACATTTATTTTGGCCTCATCCAACAGCAAATAGGATGGCTTGATCCACTGCCATGTTCTCAGTCTATAATGTCACTGAAAAAATATTTTTTTATTTGTTTTTGAAAAGCTTTGTGGAACATGCAACCAGAACAAGTATATGACTTGTTGAATTTTTTGGACAAGTAGAATTCCTTGAATATAGTGAGCATGATGCCTTGTTAGGTACAACAGCTAGTTGGCATTTACAATTTTGTGAATGTGTGACAGTTTTCTCCTTTCTTGTCTTTCAGTAAGATGGAGAGATTCTTGCAGGAGGACAGTGAACATTTAAGGAAAAAGAACAAATCAAAGAACAAGTTTAGTAGTAATACTTTAAGCAGTGAAAAAACAGCTCTTGATTTTCTGTGCAAGATGTTGATGGGTCAACAATAAGGGGTTGAACTAAATGCTTCTCTAATCATGAGTCGTTGGGGATTGTGTGAGACTTCAAAGGACCAAAGAGCTTGTGATCCAACTGATTCTTTTATGTTTTTTTCATATGGTAAATTTCAAGAATTCACATTTTTCTGTATTTGGAGTTTATACTCTTGACTTCTTGAATATGACATTCCCTATGTTGCTTGGACTCTTTGATACTCCAAAAGTAGTGGATCATATTTTTTGGGAATCCAAAACACTTTTGGAGTGTCCAAGCACTATAGTCTCAAATTTCCCAAGATGAGACAACTTTTTAACCATTTAACAGGTGTAGATAATAGAACAAGTCAAGAATTGCCATGTAAGGCAGTATAGGAAGCGGGTTTGGCAGAACATAGTAATTTTGGTTCAAATCCCATAATTTTTTTTTAAAGAAAATTACTTAATATGCACAAACTACTAATTTAGAATCTAATAACTCAAAAGGACTAAAATCTCAAACACATAAGATTAAAATCCTAGCTCTGTCTCTAGACGGAGCTAAAGTATAACTCATCTGATACTCCATCCGCTTCAATTTGTTTGTCTTATTCCTTTTTAATCCCATTTTCAAAAAGAATATCTCTTTTAACTCTAATTTTCCACATGGTGCGTTTAAGACCACATTCTATTACTTCTCTTAAAAGTTATTGTGGAAAAGTGATAAATGACTACCTCAACACACAAATGAATAAAACAGACAAGAGATATAGTAATCTATGCCCAAATTAGCAAAGCTAAAAGCACCTGATGTCCTTTTTGTATTGGCATTTTGCCTGTGAATTTAAGTGCAAAAGAGTGAAATTTGGACTTGCAGTGAGTCCTTATACCAACCTGGTAAGGCAATAAAAGCATCAGAGTGCCTAGCCATTTCTGCTTTCCTTTGATGCATACCTGCAACTGCCTTCACTTCCCCTACTGTTTCACCAGTTAACTGTGAAAAAAAAAGGATAAAAAATGAAAAAACTTTTTTGAACTTCTTGAAATATGTGCCCCTCTTAAAAAAAAGGGGTGGTGGGGGTTAAAGGGTCAGAGAAGAAACAGTTTCTTGATGGAGTATAGTGGCCTTATTAATGCAGTGAAGCAATGATGAACATTTCAGAAAGAGTTAAATTCACCCAAAAATCTTGATTTTGAAATAGTAAAGTCACCAAACAAAACATTATATGCATGTACCAATACTCACTAACAGCCAAGAAGGAAAACTACAAGAACTAAACAGAAGCATCAGAGTGAATAAAGCATGCTAATCATAAAAGGGAAAATCAAAGAAAAAGCCAGCTGCCAAAAGTACTATGGGGGGTATATGGATAAGACCAATAAGGGCCAAAGAAAAAACAGTTCCTTCAGAACCCCAGAAAAAAAAATTAGAAGAAAATGAAAGCACAGACATCAATATTTATGACAAAACTAATGTTAACAAGAAACTAACTCAAAGTCTCAAAACTCATAAACCATGAGAATATACTATTGAAGCTTCTTCTTCTTTTTTCTTATATTATGTAATCAAGAAAGGCCTAAGACTTTTCAAGAAAACAACAGACATACCTCTCTAGGCATGAGTGTCTTGGGAATGACTCTGCAGCCAGACAATAACATGACAAAAAATGCTTAGTTTTATGTAAAAGAAGACCAAAACATAAGTAAGTAATAATTAAGGGGATCAACAAAATTTCTCATGTTTAAAAAGTACTAATATTTTATCATTAATTTAATAGCAGACTGATTAGCATAGAAAGGTATCTTCTTTTTTGTTTTTGCTCACCCAATAACATGCCTACCACCATCATGAACAGCTTGTGAAACCAATCCCATTAGCCCTATGCTACCTCCTCCATAGACCAAATCAATGTTCCTTGAGACCTTCAATAGTGAAGAAACAAGAAACTTTTAGTACATTCAAAATGCATAAACATTTTAAATATGAAAAAAATGGATTATAACATACCCCCCAAACCAAATATACTTGTTAGTACATCTACTTAGCATAAATGAAGATTGGGGGGTGGGAGGTGGGGGGTGCGGGGATGCGGGGATGCAAAACTCCTATAGATGAAAGTAACAGGAAACATTGATTTCACAGAAATGTAAAGCTAGTAATAGCAGAGAACATTTGTAAAAGGAGAGTAACTTCAAGAATAGAATGAACCTATACACACACATGACTACAAACACACACACACACACACTAACTACAGAGATAGAAGAATTGCATGCAGGGCTTCTTTGGAAAAAGCCTAAAAAAACACCATTTTTGCATGGAAAATTTTCAACCCAAATGATAAAATCACCCTAAAATTCAAATACATTCTTCAAAACCAGCATTAAATTCATGTAAAGATCCCATTTTTACACACCAAGAATGTATAAACAGTGACCCCCAAATGAGAAAAACACCATTTTTCCCAGGTCATAAACAACAACATCCTAGTATCTCAAGAAAACAAAGCTAAAAATCAAGAAAATAAAAGGGGGGCAGTCCTATTATTAACTAAAGAAGAAATACCAATTCTTTTCCTAGCTCAATAGCAGCATCTTGATAGCTACTCTTCTTCCCTTGACTACTCCCACAAAACACACAAATCCTCTTGAATTTTGACACCATGACATCACTCTCCATCTCCATTTTTCTTAAAAGTTCTCTTTTTTCTATACTAAAGTCTGTTCCTTCAAAAATACCCCCTTTTTTTGCTTGAAACAAAATTCAAAGTTTCAAACTTTTTAGCTCTACTCTTTCAAAAAATGAACTCTGAGAGAGCAATATATATAGAGGACCAAAAAAGACTAATAGGGTCTTCCACATATATACGTGTGTCATAGAAGAATAATGAATCCTATACACCCTTTCAATTTGACCACTATCCAATTAATTTTAAAAAATAAAATCCAATTGCTCAATACCAAATGTGATTTTTTCTATATACATGTAATGGAGCTATGGCACGTGACTTCACTTAGCACGCTTGTGCTTTGTGCCCTCTAGGCACGTGTGGACCACCTTATAATTAAACCATTCGGTATTCGAAATTCACTCTCGTGGCTAAGTTGATTCTCATTCTCGTATGGGGTTAATTCAAAGGTGAAATTACAATATCAGACATGATTCTTAGACAAACTCGATAGTTTTGTTTAGATCTTATATTTAAATGACCCAATAACTAAAATGAGCTGGAGGTAACAGATGTTAAATTTTTAGTTGTATAAGTAATGTTATACCTGGTTTAAAGACGAGTTATATATTGATATAAATCTTGCATAAATAATACTCTATCAATTTGCTAGCTGCTTAAAAAGTAGCAAGTTATTCCTATAGCAAGTAGTAATTTCATTTGTAGAATTATTGGTAAGAAAGCAATAGTTTGGTACTTGGTGTTTTCTTACTTCCTTTTAGTTAGGGCCAAAGGGTCCATAATGATGTTCACTCTACATCAATATATGCTAATATATAGTAATTATAATAATATTTATAAGAAGTTATAAATATAAAAATGCTTTCTTGATATTGATATATAGTTTGAACAAAAATTTATTGAATTCACGCGAACACACTGCTACGTTATCAATCCACTTGTGTGTCATAGGTAATTTATTTTTGATTTTTTTTTTGTATTTTTATTCAATATTTGTAATGGAGGCAAACTAAATTTAAAATCATGTGTTATACAACTCCGTTATGAAAAGTACACTTCCAATAAGATTTTTAGAACTACGAACTCGAAATTTATATTTGGTGTTGCTATTATGACACATAATGTTTTTCCTTGCAAAATTAATCAAAAGAAGAAGGAAGAAATTTAGAAAATAAACATTACTTGAAAATTCATATTTTTGTGTATTAATGATATTAGCATAGTCACATGAAAATTCATATTTTTGTGTATATAGGGTGTTATATATTTTTTTTATTTATATAAAATTTTAAACATCTTAACAATTTTTTGTCACTGATTAATGATAAATGATTTTACGTTTTCTTTATGAATAATGGATTAATGATAATTTATTTTCCACTCATCAATAATTCATCTTTCATTCATTTTCCACTCATTTTCCTATATTCTTGGAGATTCCATCCTCAAAAATAGAAACAAAAAGAACCTCAAATTGATGAAAATAAATTAAAAGAATTTCATCATCTTAGAAAATAAACAAATAGAATATTCTACCTTTCTGAAATAAACAGCACTACTCTATATGGAAACATTTTTTAATCTATTTTTATTTTTTTGCCTTTTTCCCCTGCAACTTTGAAAAAGATTAACACCTTTTCAACTGCAAAAAGGTTCCAAATGGACATTACAAAAACAATTATTTTCTCAATTACTAGCATGCTTACAATATATTAAATAAAATTAAACTATAACACATTGTTTGGGCAAATACATGGCAAAAGTTGAGATGGAGTAAGTAGTACTACTCATGGAGCATTGTGCAATTTAAATTAATCAAAAGATTATAAATAATAATAATTATTATTGAATATAACAACAACAACAACAATATTCCCTAGTGAAATTCGACAAGTGAAGTCTGAAAAAGGTAAAATGTACGTAGACTCATCATTACTTCATAGAGATAGAGAGACTGTTTCCGAAAGTCCCACAACAATAACATTACCCCCAATGCCTCAAAGACTCTCGCCATTACGGGGTAAGGGAAGGCCGGATGTACGCAGCCTGACCCCTATATTTAAAAACATAGCGCGACTGTTTTCGGATGACCCATGATGAGCGTCGAAAGTTGTATTGACTAACTGCTACTTCACAATTTAAAGAACCATATACAGTTTAAAGAGTCATTTTGCTTTATTCCATCATACCCCCAAAGTCAAAAAGTAGTGATTCTTTGGCTCCATCCGAAAGTTCCCTATCTCAAAAATATCAAGCCCCAAAAAATTGAATAAAGTGAAAAGTCAATGACAATATATAAATACAATAAAAATAATAAATATAAGTCGGACAATAACAACACAAAATATAAACATATATCTAATCCTACTGGGTATATAAATATGACTGACTTATATTTATTACTTATAATGTATTTATATATTATAATTATAGTAATAATAAGTATAATTGAATAAACAAATTTAAAACAGGTGGGTATTGGTGTATCAGGCTTGTACCCTCATCCACCCGACTTCATCAGACACATTTGTTCTATTCTTAGGAAACATTGATATTCTTATTTCCCTCCACCCATGTCACTAGGCTTACCATGTTGTCCCAAACCCCATTATTTATCTGGTTTTTTATGAATATGATGTTTGAATATATTACTTGCATATTTAAATTATTTTATCAAAGTTATATTAATAAAAATAGGTTAAAATTGATCGAGGGATAAAATTGATATTGGCTATGATTTAAAATCGAAAAATTGACAGACTAGACAATACAGAAAAATGATAAATTGGTTGAAGAAAATTGATGGACTCTCTCGATTGGGATAATAATTGATTATATAAATATACAAATATTTGTCTTTATCAAAAAAAAAAACTAAATTGATTTTTTGACTATATAGCAACATCGAATTTAAGTTTGGTTTTAGAAAGACACATGTTAAAAAGTTTTCCCTTTTCATGGATTTTAACAACACGAATATAACTCTTGATAGGGCTTTCCTCGTTATAAGCCACACAAAACACAAATTTAACACCTAATATATCATGAATCGAACTCTTTTTTATTCTCTTTTTGCTTTTCTAGTTAAACAACGACTTCATTATATAGTCATGCCTTCTCGAATTAGATTGAGATTGGACTCTTACAAAATCTCAATTAATTAGCAATATAATAGTCATAAATTAGTTATATTAGAAATTGGACTCTACACGTTATCTCTATCAATGCTTTAATTCCTCTTAACAAGAATAAACTACACGAATTTAACTTTTGCAAGGAAAAACTTTCTCCTTCTATGAATCATATATATTGTGATACGATTTTAACTCCTGGTAGAAAGCACTTTCCTCTTTATAAGTTCAAATCTTAATTAAACGAACAAATAAATTTCTAATATCAAACAATTATATATCAGAATTCAGAAAAGATTAGTTATTTCTGTTGATGTCAAGATAATAGGAACAGGGAGTAACTTAGGACCATCCCTGTTCAACCTAGCTAATGTCATTATAATATTAAAATTAATTTTTGGAAAATTAAAAGAAAAAAGACATAAAAAATCCTCAATCCCTAGGTTGGCCTATCTGTCTTTTTTTTTTCATCTCTGTTTAATGTCTGATTACTTACAGCCCACTCTTTTGAAACTACAAAAAACATAATTAAAAATTATATAGATTATCAAATTATAATTACTTATATTGTTTAGTGGAGTGTTGAATATACATACAATAAAAAAAAATGAGTGCATGCTTGCACGCGGGGGATTATAATTAGCATGATTTTGTGTGTATTTTTTTTTTACACTCAAGTATTGTGTGTATTATGGTCTGTATTGATATTGGTGCACTATACGTTGGCCAATTTTGTGGGGTGG
>JAOTQJ010000111.1:1767591-1793370 GCA_025642045.1 Solanum sejunctum
TTGTAATTTATGTAAGACCATTTAAATTTTTTAAAAGAATTTTGTAATTTTTTATAATTTATAAAAAAAAATTATAATTTTTTGTAATTTATGTAAAATTAATTTTGTAACTTTTTTTGTAAAAATTATTTTATTTTTTATTTTTTTAGGAATGCCACGTGTAAAATAGGGGTGTGACATGTACAACTTTTGCTTGCGTGGACGAATGTGGCATTGCAATATTGGACGAAAAAAATACGTCAGCGAGATTGTTCCACGTGCTAAGTTAGCGACGATGCAGTGTCTACTTGTTCAGGAATTAGCAAGTTGGAGTGCCTATTTGTGCAAGTTGAAAGTTTGAACTCCAACTTGTAATTTTGCTTCAAATTTAGGATTAAATTTAGGTATTGTGCCTTTATTATTTTTTTAAAAAAATTATATCCAATATTTTAGAGAAGTATTGAATAAGATGTGATTGCATTAGGATCTTGTCGAGGATATAATCTTAAATAGAAAAATTTAGAATTGTAAATTAGGATAATGTGTTAGCTAGTGATTGAGAGTTCTCTTGCTTATTTGTTGGGTTGCATCAGAATTAGCGTGATTATATAGTTTCTTGATCTTCGATTTCATGTTTCACAAGTATTGTTTGTGTGCTTTGATTCGTTTTTATTATTGTCTTCCTCATGTTTGATATACAACTGTTTACAACAAAATTTAAAGTGATGGAAAATAAATTACAATCACAAATAAAATATGAAGAAACCTAATTTTATTGATAACAATGTGAGTACAAATCTGTTTCTCCCTTGATTCTTCTCTCATAAGACTTCTTCTCCTTGATTCAAGGGTCATTAGTGGCGTATTTCTGGAACATAAGATAATATATTTTGATATCTATGGGGGTTTTGAGATGTCTTTTCAAGGGACTATAATAACCTTTATATATGTAGGCATGAATTAAAGTTAAGGGTAGAGTAGCCTCCAAGAAATCCTAATTGAAACAGTACTTATCTTATTGAGTCATACAAAATTTTGATGTTTACAAATACCATGCTTCAAGGCTTGTTTAAGTGTAGACTGATGAAACTTCAAAACGAGATTTGAAGTACTCTTTCTTTCACCTTTGCGATTTCGTATCTTCAGATTTGAAGATTATCCATTTCTTATTAATTTGTTATTGTTATTATGCCTGTATCTATATTCCTTTCTCAACTATTTGACAAGATTTATTTAAGTTAAGGATGTATCCGTGACAACTTACACTTATTAAAAAAAACCAACAAAAATTATGGATAATGATAATGATGATAAACAATTTTCTGTAATTTATATCCGTGATTATTGTATAGAAATAGCAATGATATTAACAAAGTAATTAATGAGAATAATTGATATTGATATTGATAATGACAAATAAGTGGCCTGCTTTTGGTAGACTTTATTTAAGGCATTAATAACTTTATTTGACATCCTAACGGTATTAACTGTCAAAATCCAAACTTTTTGATTTTTTTTTAGTCGTTTTAGAACTCAACTAATTTAAAATTTACGCAGAAAAGTCACATTTTAAAAGATAAAATGTACTTTATCAAGATAATATTACAGTTAAGATTCAAATTTGAGATCTCTAATAAAAAATAAAAAAAATACTTATCGTTATATCACAATTATTTATAGAAGTCATTTGCCTACTTCTAAATTACACTCTGGGGTGGGGTAATAGAATCTTAATGATTCCTTTAGTTTCTAATCAACAATTTAGAATAATTAATTAGTCAACTTAATTAGTAGCTTAACCGACTTCTTAATTGGTACCAACATGTTAATTAAGTGCGCAAGCATAGTGTAGTAGAATTTTTGGTGTTATCATGTTTAGTTGACTTATAATAATAAATTTGATATAATGGTTTTCATCATTGTTGTGTCTATGTTTTTTTTTTTTTTAGTTGAGAATTTATCGAAAATAATCTCTTTTATCTGGATAAGATAAGATAAGTATATCCACTATCTCCATCAAACCCTACTAATTATAAAATTATCTTGAGATTACTGTTATCATTGTAAATTTGATATAGTAACTTGAAAAATTAAGTAATATGATATTTTGATGATATGAAAAGTGAATTATACTAACGATATATTAAAAAATTACTACATAACATGAAATTCATTTGTTAGAGAACTCCATGCGTATTTAACAACAATATATCTAGTGTCCAACCATGATCATCATATATGGGGTCTGGAGAAAATAAGATATATACAAAGTTTATCGTTATCTTTGTGTGGTGGAGAGTTGTTTTCTGTAGACCCTCTAATTAAAAGAAGTGTAATTAAAATGTGATTAAAAGGAAAATAATGACGATAACAAAAATAACGAGTAGTAGTAAAAGACACTAAGTGAATACTAACTACTACTACTACTAACTACGGAGAAGAAAGACTAGCCCCCTACCTCTATTATATTCAAGTATGATAACACTCGACTATCTACTACTATTCTACTTTAATATTCGACATGAACTGGGTCACATTATGATTATTCCGCCAAGATCCACTTGTTTATTTAAAGCCCATCTGTAAATAGCCCAAAGGTCAAGACATCTTGGAAAAGTTACAGATATATACCAATTTGACGGAAATATACACTATAATACTTCGTAAACTAAATGACAGAATGGTTTAAAATCTGATGTTTGTAAAGTCAAAGTTAATTAATTCAGACCTTTGGATCTCTAAATTCAGATATAAGATCTCAAATTCTACCTGTGTTAAGCTTTTCAAATATGTATAAATAATCGATTCAGCACTCATAAACTAAAAATCCTGACTCCAGTATTTTCGTTCATCTATCCTCAATCGAAAAATCAGATTCACCAGGCTTTTGTAATGAACTACTAAAGAAGCAAAACTAAAAAAATTACCAATAATTAAGGAATAAAAAGTGTTTAGGAAAAATGTTTCAAAAATATTTTCAAAACCAATTACATTAGGGATAACACCGCTGCAATAACCTGCGGGATACGCCGCTAGGTTACATCATCTGATCCGCCAAATCATGCCCGTAAATCCACACACGTCGGTCCATCACTCCTATCGGACGAACCTGGGCTCTGAAACCACTTGTTAAGGACCGCGCGCACACTCACCCCAACCCCGCATGATATTGGCCCCCCTCATAGATTTGTTTTTGGGCACCTTTCAAAAGGCATTGTACTAATAAGATTGGATTCAACCTTATAAGTTGGTCATTTGCTCTTTCCACAACCGATGTGGAAGGAACTTGCATACCCAACATTTTCCTAATCCTTTTACAATTATGACTTTTTTCCATTCTATATAAATACTCACACTTTAAGCTAAGAAATTAAAATACATTCTGCATTAGCAATTTTAATTTCCTCATTACTAAATACGCCTTCTACCTCATTAATTTTTGTCAAGATCTCTTTTGTGAATTAATCAAACCACATGGAGGAGAAATCAAGTACGAAGGATGCAACAACAATTGATGATTCCACAAACAAGTCCAAGTATGTTCGGGCGTTAGAAATTGTTTTACTTGTTTTAGCTATCGCATTTGGTATCACTATAGCTTTTCGCGAGTTCTATGTTGATCATGAGGATACTACTAGGTCGCTTCGCCATCCCAAGTTCCAAATTGAGGCTGTATCACCTTCTTCGTTTTCTGTATTATCGCGTTATGCTCATCCTTTGATTTTGCACAATCTAGACAATTGGAATCTCACTTTCTCAGTTCAAAATCCTAACAAGAACTATGGTTTCTACTACAATGATTTCAAAGCCAACATATCCTATACTAATATTGTTTTTTGGAGTGCCAATGTGTTTGATAAATTCCATCAAGATGCAAAAGCTCAAACCTTGATCAATTCAACGTTTACAGCTTTGCCTAAGGCATATGCATATTGGATTGGTACTGGTTAGACCACAAGATTTTCTGTTAGTCTAAATGGAAAGATTCAGGTAAGTGATCATAAATAGCCTTTTCATATAAATTGTAGAGAACTTCATGTGTTTTGTGGAGGTTTACGAGTTGAGACTTTACAAGAAACTCAAATTGGAGAATTGGCAGTTGATTCAAAAGCTTGTGTGGTTACATCTCAAGATTCAACGTGTTGATTATAGCATAGGGATTTAAAGTTCTGTTTTTGTCAAGAAGTTTATGAAAACATAACAGCAAGTACTGTGCTGTTCTTTTCCATGCTTTATTATCTTCATGAATTTTAATATTTTCGTTACACTTTTCAAATATGTATAAATAATCGGTCCAATACTCATAAACTAAAAATCCTTGCTCAAGCATTTCCGTTCATTTATCCTCAACCGAAAAATCAGGTTCCACGGGCTTTTGTAATGAACTAATAATTTCTAGCTCTCCCCTCATACTTCCACCTTTTCTGTTGCTTGCTGCCAATGTTGCAGCATACATAGCAAATTCTGAAGCCTTTTGTCCCAACGACACACTTCTAACTCGTTCATCGCGTGGTTCAGTAGGCAGAGGAGGAGCCAGGGGACTCTGCTGCGCTTTATTAAGCGCAGCAGCCTCTTTCCTTCTCTTATACCGAAACCAAGCTGCTTGTATAAAACACGCGGCCCAAGTCCTCCATTGGTTCGAGTAAAACCTGAATGTGTGCCTTAACTGCTTGCTGTGCAGCTTACGAAACTGTGATGCCACGAACATCACGTCTGCTGCAGCCAATGCAAACGTTTCAACTTCTGTGAGTGCGGTCACTGTACGTGTAGAGGATGGAAGGATGATGCTCGGACGAGGGTGTAGTGCCCATGTTAGTAATTCTTCACCACAGAAATCACATGGACCGAGCTGACACGAGTTAAAGAAACCTGTTCTCCCTCCATCAGTAGTGTAGGAATCCAAATGTCCTCTTATAATGAAGTGCATTTCGTTCACAGGATCAGCTTCGCGAACAAGGCAAGTCCCCGCGGTGTATAGATGTGGTTTCAACCTTTCACATATTGCATCCAAGATACACTCATCCATTTGATCAAACAGTGGAACCTACATGTCACATAGAATGTTGAAACTGGAAAACTTACTAGACACTCCTTTTAGAAGAACCAAAAAGGAAAGTAAGACACTTAAATTGGAACTATAAGTATATGGTACTCACTCGACGAACTAGATCAAGACAAAGATGACGTTTGATGTCCCTTCTGAGATCAACAGGAAGGCTTCTAACAATGGCGTCTTCATCAACACCTCTGGTTGTCACCCATCGATATAGATCATATTTTCGGACCCTCTCCTTTAGATCATGAGGGAGTTGGCGATGATGCATCCATTCTTCAGTATCGTTCCTCCTAATCCTCCATTCTTCGAGTCTCATAGTAGTTGATTGAAGGAAGGTCTAGCATTAAAACAGACTAGACATTTTCAGTACATATTTGGCTAAGATCGAAAACTATGTCCCTTTATCGTTCAACGATTTACCTGCATATTCCCAATAAGTAAAGCGAAAAGCAATAATCCAAGGATTGAAAGAACAACCGCGAAATTTATTTCATTAATGTCAATAGTAGTCATGAGATTCTGCCCAATAGAGCTGCAAAAGTTAGATAACAGTAAGTTAAAACTTTTAACCGAAGGAAAACTAACAGATCTTCAGCTGCCTTTTGTTACCTTAGGTTCCTTAAGCCCCACCAGAAACAATACGAATACTTGTGCAAGAACGATGACTGTGTAACGCGATATGTCAGTGCATCGTTAAAGATTCCAAATTGGAAGAAGTTGCTCCTAGGACCACATAATGTAGATATATTGCTCCATTGATACCACGCGATTCTACTTGTATCGTTCTTCCTCTGGCAGTCGAAATACCAGTACTGGCAATATGGTTCTTGTTGATCACAAATCTTCTTCCAACACTGTTCTTGCCTCTCCACAGCCAAAAGGTACCAGCAAGATCCCATGACCTTCAGAAAAATCGTAATCAAAATGAAGTTTTCCTTGTAGCTCATCCTAAATCATTCGACAGATTATGCTATTCTGGCAAATGTGAATTTGTCGTTGTACTTTCTCATCATTACATACAACTTACATGACTAGCCAGCATGAAGAGCACGAGGTTATAAACCGCGCCAGCCCAAGCAGCTTCCACCATTACACCAGTTGTCTTGATAATGTGAGATGAAAGTGGAAAAATCAGGTACAGCCTCAAGATGAACTGAGAAATAATGGTTAGGCGTAAGGCGTGTTTTGCACCAATCCTGTTCGAACCTCTCAGAGACGGTATTGCAGCCCAAATCAAAACCTGAAAACATAAATTTCGCTAAGGATGTTATATTGTTTTCTGTAGAACGCAGTATGCTTTTCAAACGAAGAGTGCTCAACTGATCACCTGAGGGGAAATTATACCTGAGGAAGGGGAAGAGTAGCCAAAACGTCGAGGAAAAAGTCCTTTTGAAGATACCTTAAAGCAATCTTTGAAGAATCAATGACTAGCTCTCCTCTTCCAAAAACGCGAGAGGAAGGTGCAACATAAGCTGTTCGAAATTGAACTAAAATATGAACCAGATAAAATGCATCTATGACTGATCGAACGATTGTAAGGACTATCTCCATAGGATAACTTGCATCCATACAGATTTCCTCGTTAACACTAGGTAAATAGAAGAACAATGGATCAACAAATAGTGAACTAAGACAAGCAACTAGGAAACATTTGTTCCATATGTTTATAGGACGTCCTCGAGGATCTAGTATCTTCATTTGCACACCATCATAGTCCTCCGAAAATACTCTTGAAAGCTTTTTCTTTCGAAACACCTTCATTTTTGGCTCTAGTTCTAACTTCTCGAGGTTTGATTCAGATGTTTGTTCATGATTCTTGATGGAGATAGTTTTGAGGAATTTCGACGTATTGAATGATTGAGATTTTGATATATCAGAGTCATTTGAAAATCTGATTGAACAGAAATGAGCATAAGTTAGAGTCTAGTGATAAAATACAGCACACGTTAATCAAAGAAACTATGTTGATCGGACTCTCCATAAATATTGTCACACCTATATGTATTTTTAGAGGATCTAACACACTCCCGACAGTATTTTTGAAGAGCTCAAGCAACATAGAAAAGTACTTAAGGATTCTCAGATATACCTTACAGATTTTTGCTTAGTAGAAGACATGGTGCTCTGGATAAATTATTGCTAACCTTAGAGTTGTTACTGCTGAAACACAAAAGAATTGAAATCTTAGATAAAAACAATATGTATGAATGGTATGAAATATCTAAACACGAATTCTTGAACAAGAAACAACCAGTTCAGATATTCACGACCAACGAAGTACTGAATTCTCTTTAAGATAGGCCCTGAATGAAAAAGGTAGGTTGGAATACCAATGAGCGTCTATGATATTAAATTTACCTAAAAATCTCCGTGCTGGGAAGATATTGTTAAAGTAAAATGAAAAATTCAATTTATTTGAACGCTATATTCACACAACAATAAGGTATAGTATAATACACTACAAAACAATAAGATACATCATGAAACAGTAATCCTAACAGAGTTACAGAGTACGTACCTTGATATTACTTATGTATTGCTTCAATCATATCAAATATATTCTTGCGGTTTTCAACATGCCATAAATAAATTCCGAGTCGACGTTTCATCTAGCAGTGAAGATAAGTAAAGGTCCTTGCAATCATATATATATATATACACAAATATTGTTTGAAAATTTTGAAGCAACCTTTTTGTTTGTAGAAAACAACATTTTAAGAATCATGTAACAGGACCAAAAATTGAATATTTGAGTATATAGTCTAAGGAATTTTGACAAAAGAGAATTGACTTTTATTTTGCTTTGATGTTAAATTTACCTAAATTTTTAGAAAAAGACAAAGTAATGGATCTACATCCATTTTCAAAATCATACTATCAATTGGATTAGTAATTTGTGACTGTTTGAACTCGACATAATATACGTAGAATGTCATATTAAAAGATAAATATAATTAAGCGCAACAAATTATTTAGGATGAAATATACACTTTTAATCCTTCATATAAATTTGTATAAATTTCACCAGATATTATGAAGAAGCAAAATTAAAAATTTACCAATAATTAAGGGATAAAAAGTGCTATTATTATTTATCCCTAGATTGATTTTTTTTTTAAAAAAAAATGGTAGAATGTGGATCAACTTTTTCACATTTCCAATATCTTAATGTGTACCATTAATAGAAAAAATTATTTTAGGCGGCCATTTCATGGAGAGGAAAGGAAAAAAAAATTAAAAAAAGGAGAAATGATGATTTAGAATTTTTGGAAAAAGTTTCCAAATTATGAAACCTAAGTAGAATAAAATTAGGAAAAACGTTGCTTTTTTGTAAAGCAAACACTTTATACCTTCAATTCAATAAATGTAATACGTAAATTTTTAAAAAATATTTCCGAAACTAATTATATTATGGTTAACTAATTTTTTTCCATTCTATATAAATACTCACACATTAAGCTAAAAAATATACATTCTTCATTAGCAATTTGAATTTCCTCATTACTAAATACACCTTCTACTCATTAATTTTTGTCAAGATCGTTTTTGTGAATTAATCAAATCCAATGGAGGAGAAATCAAATATGAAGGATGCAACAACAATTGATGACTCCACAAAAATATCCAAGTAGGTTCGGGCGTTATAATTTTTTTTTATTTGTATTAGCTATCGCTTTTAGTGTCACTCTAGCTTTTCGCGAGTTCTATGTTGATCATGAGGATATCACTACATTGCTTTGCGATCCCAAGTTCCGAATCAAGGTTGTGTCACCATCTTTACTTTTTGTGTTAACGCGTTATATTCATCCTTTGATTTGCACAATTCGGACAATTGGAATCTCACTTTCTTAGTTCAAAACCCTAACAAGAACTATGATTTCTATTACAATGATTTCAAGGCCAACATATTCTATGCCAATTCTTTTCTTTGGAGTGCTAGTGAGTCTGATAAATTCCATCAAGATGCAAAAGGCCGAACCTTGATTGCTTCAACATTTACAGCTTTGCCCGAGGCATATGCATATTGGATCGGTACATCTATTGCTGGTGATTTCGCGTCGAGTCATACTACAAGATTTTATGTTAGTCTAAATGAAGAGATTCAGATAAGTGATCGTAAATCGTCTTTCTAGACAAGTTGTAGAGAACTTCAAGCGTCATGTGAAAATTTACGAGTTGAGAATTTACAAGACATCCAAACAGAAGAATTAGTGATTGATTCAAAAGCTTGTGTGATTATATCTCAAGATTCAACATGTTAATTCTAACATAAGGAATTAGGGATTTAAAGTTTAGTTTGTCTTAAAGTTCTAGAGACATTTATGAAAAATATATATTAGCAAAGTATTGTTATGTTCTTTTCCATGCTTTATCATCTTCTATATTGGCATGTGTAATTTGCAATTGTTCACGAAGTGGCTTCACTAGAATTTTCAATCTGGAATCAACTACTATTAGTTACTATAAATCAATTTGAATGTGAATCACTAAGAATACCAGCTAACTTGTGCGCGCTTCTAAAAATGTCACTCCAAACGTAGGAGGATCCGACATGGGCATAGTGAAAATTTTTAAAAGTCCAAGAAACATGGCCTAAAAGAAGACGGTTGTAGAGGCATAGGCACAGTTAACACACAAGAATGCTTCGCTCTAAGATACATTTTCGAAGAGTATCAAACTTCTTTCATTGTCTTGTAAGTCGACAGCTGATGAATAGAACCATAGTAGAAGATTAGAATATTTCCTTGAGCCAATTTCAGAACATATATTACGAAAACTAATATACTGAGAGCTCATAAGTACAGAAGCAGATTGTAATTTGTCCGCGCAAGTTTAGGATAGATGCTGCAGAGTTACTAACTCGATTCATATCTGCAACTATCGTCATCTCCTGGACCCTGTCATGTAAATTATACATTTTTATAAGCAGAAGCATATATAACTTTGTTCGACTTTAGAAACTTAAAGTCACTTGGCTTGCTAATTGCATGACATTTGGACATGGATATTGCTGCATTTCAAGCTGAGAAGTCTCAAGAAAAAGACTTGAAAAAAGAGGGCGCACAAGTTTTTTACCTCAGGTCTTTTCTCGGTCAAAAAGATGTTGGTTACAATCTTCAGAATTGGCGTCTGGGTGGCCGAGCTTCAGCAGGGCTTACACGGATGGGCCTGCCACTTAGGTCCTACACAACAAAGTTTAACATGGAAAAACAATCAAAAGCAAGATCGATAAAGTAGTAGTAGTAGTAATAAGTATGACTAAAGTAAGATGCATAATTTAGCTGAGTAAGAAAGAACTTATAAGAAAGAACTTACAACACCGTCCAAGCTTTCAATTGCATTGTTGACCTCCTCAGAGGAACTGTATGTTACAAATCCAAAGCCTCTTGATCTACCACTATCTCTATCATAGACTACTTTGGCATCCACGACCTTTCCTTGCTCACTGAACAATGTCTCAAGTGCTAGTTGGTCAACACTCCATGCAAGGTTTCCTACGTAGACTCTGTTTGGGCTGTCCATACTCCCTCCACCCCTGCCTCCCCGGAAAGAAGAATCGTCCCTGAAAGAATTCTCCCTTTTGGGTGGTGGTGGCCCAGAATTCACCCTCAATGCCCTCCCGTCAACTTCCTGCCGAAAGAATTGAACATTTGCTTAGTGTGGAACTTCAGCAAAAGAAATTTTGCACAAGGAAAGTATTACTAACAATAAGAGTTTTGGGTTCCACAAATGATGGTTGAGAATGAGAGCTGAAAATCGTTTAACCAGCATTTCTTCATTTTTTTGAGAAACATTTCAACACAAAACTTAGTATAGAAATCTGCAGTATGGCACATGGGCAAATATGTTAATACTAAAACCGAGTACTGGTCTTTCGGTAAATCATGTTAACAATTGTAACCAAGGACATGCACGTTAGAGCATAATAACCAAGAAAGACAACAAAGCAAAAGACTTTACATAGCCATTAAATTGTTGGCAGGCAGCTTCAACTGCCTCTTTGGAGGACATTGTCACGAAGCCAAAACCTCTGCTTCTTCCTGTAAGCTTGTCATAGATAACCTGCAAAAGTTAGCAGCTCCAGTAAGTCCATTTAAACATCTTACCCAATTCTTCACATCCTCACTCTCCCAAATCAAGATTGAAAATGACGACCATTTTAGCTAGTCACACAATAAGATTATCAAGTAAGAACCTTAAATGCTCAACATGGCTGGTTACTCAAACAACACCAAGCGGAATTTCAACTTAACAAGTCCGTTAGCCTACCATCAAATCTTTAACATCCAAGCTAAACACCCAAACATCAAGAAGCCAAAACAATATCCTTCTAGATAACGGCCTAAGGCATAAATACTTTATTTATGACAAAGGAACCTGCAGCCGCTACCCTTCGGGTGAGTGCAGGATAAATCCTACTCCTGTACAAGAGCTCACAAACCACACAAGAGAGGTTAACTGCAATAGGCAAGTCCCGTATGATGATCCATAAAGCCAACTCCATACTGTCGCAAGCAAGGGTTTCAAATTTGAGACCTCCATTAGGAAAGTCCCAAGCCAAACCATTTGAGCCACCCTGAGGGTACTTAACGCACAAATAAAACTGTCCAGTAAAAACCTTGCTGAATATTGAAAAGCCTCATTTAAAGTTTAAGTTGTTAGGAGAAGACATTTTTACTTGTTACGCTTAGAGACGCAATGTATCCCCCTAACGTACGATATTGCTCTGATAACATGTTGAATTGTGGGAATATCTTATCAAACAGAATTAACTGTCAGAGATAGCCATTTCACTACTTTTAGGTTTGCACAAAACCTTAAAAAATCAAAATTCACAACACCAGTAGCTTAAACTTAGCCAAACAAAACTTCAAATATCTAAACAAGAAGCCTACTTAAAAGACTTACTCCTTTACTGCCAAAAATATAAGCAGGAGATATGCTCTATTAACATGTTGAATTTGGTGAACATCATATTTACTCGAGAGATAGCCACTTCAATTCACTACTTTTAGAATTGCAGAGACCTTAAAGATTCAAAATTCACAAGGGTAGTTACTTAAACATAGCCAAATAGAACTCCAAATTTCAAGTAAGCCCACTTAAAAAGATCAATCATTTATTGACACAAAAAAACAAGCAGGAGGTCCGTTCTAATAAGCCTCTTCAAGGATACTACCTTTAAGCTTGCATAGACCTTAAAGATTCAAACTTCACAAGGATAATTACTTAAAATCATAATCAAATAAACCCACAAAAAAGATTAAATCTTTATCCCATAACAATGTCATAAAATCACAAGCAGGAAAGTGTAATGAGCACTTTAACTTCCCCACTCCTATCCAATAGCTCACAAACACTGGAAGCCCCATGGGACGAGCTTGACCAGAAGGCTAATTCTGCTACTTCTAGGCTTGCACACACCTCAAAGATTCAAGATTCATACTTAAATATAGCAAAACAAAGCTTGAAATTACATAAACAACTAAACCCACAAAGAAAGATTAAGTTTTGTTTAATTACCTCAGCAAAACAAAGCTTGAAATTACATAAACAACTAACCCCCACAAAGAAAGATTAAGTTCTGTTTAATTAACTCAGCAAAACAAAGCTTGAAATTACATAAATAACTAAACCCCACAAAGAAAGATTAAGTTTTTTTTAATTACCTCAGCAAAACAAAGCTTGAAATTACATAAACAACTAAACCCCACAAAGAAAGATTAAGTTTTTTTTAATTACCTCAACCATCTCAACATCTCCAGCACGCTCAAAAAGCTCAGCAAGAGCAGCACTGTCAACACTGAAAGGCAAATTACCAACAAAGATTTTAAAGTCAGGATTGGCATTACGTTCTTCATATGAAGAAGCACCTTCATCACTTAGACCCCCTTCATCACTCAGGCCCCCTTCATCTTCCTCAACTTCCTCAATTTGGTCAAAATCAGAAAGCGTTACTTTACGAAGAAAACGAGATGAAATACAAGATTCAAAGTTTCTTGGGGTTGAAGAAGATAAAGAAAGGTTTAAAGAGGAAGGAGGAAGTGAAAAGAAGGAAACTGAAGTTGTTTGTGAGGTGGGTTTTGGTAGAGTTTGTGGTGTAAGTGAAAGGAAATGAAGGGAAGAAGATGAAGAAGCCATTGGAGAAGGGTGTTGAAGAAAATTTTGGAGATAAGGTTCTTTAAAGAGTTGTGAAGATATGTGTGTTGTAAATATGGGGATATATAATGTGAATTTTGGATATTTTTATTTTTAGTTGAAATGATGTGATATTTGAAGAGATATTTTTGGTTTTGGGTTTTTTCTAGTGGATAAGGCCCATGAACCATCTTTTCTTAAGGTTTATTAAGTTATGGCACAACAACAAGGAGTAGATAGTTAGACATGTGAAGAGGAGATGTATGTATGCTTATTTTTATTTAAAAGGTGTGAGAGGTTGGAATTGATGATTTCAAGAGAGATAGAGCAGGCGAAAAAGTAATTAGACATGCCTTTGACGCATTATTAGTTTGCTGAGGACATAACTTTAGATAAAAGATTTGTAAAGGACAAGGATTAAAGCAGTATGTCAGGAGATAATAGTATTTTGTCATGCTATCCGTCCATTCTAGTAATCACAATAGCTAGACATGTGAAGAGGAGATGCATGCATGCTTATTTCTATTTGAAGGTGTGAGAGGGTGCAACTGATGGTTTCAAGAGAGGTAGAGCAGGCGAAAAAGTAATTTGACATGCCTTTGACGCATTATTAGTTTGCTGAGGACATGAGTTTAGATAAAAGATTATAAAGGACAAGGATTAAAGCAGTATGTCAGTAGATAATAGTATTTTGTCATGCTATCCGTCCATTCTAGTAATCACAATATTGTTCATGTAGTTTTTTGTCCTTCTATTTCAATTATCATAATATTTTTCTTTGTTATGCTTTCACTTCCGCTGTTTCTTTTTATGGATCCCTTGAGATTGTTTTATTTGAGTTGAAGATCAATTAAAGATATCCGTTCCACCTCTCCCCAGACCCTATTTAATTTTACAAAACTACGTACATTGAGTTTGTTGCGGTTGTAAGATTGTTAGTGTTAGTGGTTCAAAAGGACCCTCTTTTTTTCTCATGGCTTCTTACTTGCTATATGTTTTTTGTGTTCCAACAAACTTTAATTCAAATGAGTGATTAATCTTTTTTCTCTTCCTTTCTAACTTGATGGAATAAAACAGTTCCAGTTGTAGATTTACAACTTTTAGTGTTTCACATTAATGAAAAAGATAGCAAAGGGCACAGCTGCAAACTGTCTCATCTGCTATACCAATTGGCCTTGAAGAAGCCAAACACACAACATTTTGGACCACATCTTTCTTTCTTGGTACAAATAAAGTACCTATGGTTGGTGCCACTCCACATAGACACACAACTTTCATACAATTTCATTATTCAAATGGTCCACAAGTCTAGTTGCCATTTTGCATAGAGATAGGTACCTATTTCTGACATTCGAATTTTAAGTAACTTAAAAAAAGTCTATCCAAGCATCCCCTAAGTTGAGTTTCACCTACGAGAAAAAGTGTTTTCCAAAATAAATAGTTTTGGTCGAACGTTTGCTCTATATTGAGATTAAATAAATCTTAATATACCATATTTGATACTGTAGATTTATATAATCGACTTCAACTAAGTAATCTTGAGATGGGATGTATTCATTATTGAATTGATATTGATATACCCAAAAAAGTATACAAGATAAGAGAATACAAAAAGGTACTAGTAATAGATGTGCTATGTGGGCATGATATGTTTATATGCATTTCTTTTCATGGCTTGTAAACAAAAAACATGTGCTGTGATTTTATGTCTCAGTCCCAAACAAGTTGGGGTCGTCTATATGACTCCTCGCTTCTTCCCATTTAAGCTCAATGTGACTTCCAAACGGATGATTCGGAATACAGAGGAGGCTGAAGTTGTTAGATCACCTTCCATCTGATGTCAACATGTAAAATTCCATCTTTAGAATTGATGAGATGGTACTTATCGTTGATACGTCCATTGTATACCACATCCTTCAGTTGGATATCGACATAGCCAAGTAACTCCTAGGACGAAAAAGGAAATTATAATGCAACAAATCTCAGTTTTTGTATTCAACAATTGCAGTAATGGAAGTTGAGAACGTTCGCTTATGGTGGTTTATTTACCTTAGACCGAAAACCAAATCTTCTCTTCTTGCTCTTGACTTCGAAATGGATTAGGTCCTTCAATGGAGCTTCTTCCAACATAAACTGGAATTCTTCTTCCCATTTTGGATTCCATGTTTTGTTCCTTGCCTACATGTAGTCAGTAAACAAAGTTTACGACAACTGAAGCAACAAGACGGTTAAATTATGAATCTGACTCTATGATTAACTGCATATATGAGAGTGTAAGAATCACCTTAGTTTTCCTTTTTTCTCCTCGAAGAACTACGACTGCATAAGGATTGGTATGGTTCTTCCCTTCTACATCTTCAGCAGCAATAACAGTAACCAAAAGCAAACCTGCTCCACGCAGGGAAATATCATCTGAAAGGCTTGAAAGACTGTCCTTTCTTTCATGAAGACCAATAGGTCCGCTAAACTTCTTACTATCTTCTTGGAAAGGGATGAAGGACATCTCCAACATGAGTTGGCCTCGGCGCTTCTTGTTCTGAGGGTCGTTTGGGTTTAAACTATTGACTATATCAAGAGTTAGTTCTTTCTTCTCATACGGCTTGAGCAATTTCAGTGGTACTACTTGCATTCCCAACTTGTCATGTGCTCCAATCTGTGAAAAAAAGTGAAAATCAGGAGACACTAGTTCTTGATACTTGACGCTGAAATTTGAAACTTGAGATGGATGGTGTAACATAATACAATTCCTTTTTAACAGATAATCAGAACCAGAACTGTCGCCATCAAAAAGCTACAAAGATGAATACATACGTATAGATTTGGAGTACTATGATGGTCTTTGAGTTTACATTAAATACTTTTAAACATCAATGTAGTCCCACAATACCATAGTATATCAAATCAAGATTCTGACCTTTTCCCAGTCATATAGATGCAGCTGCAGAACTTGAGCCTCGGGATCCTTAACGGTCAATTTGAAATCCTCATCCCACACGGGATTTAGAGTGTTCATCTTTACAGTAGTCTTCTTTGCTGGAAGCCTGTCCCCACCTAAGCTAAGTTTAACATAAGGATCTGATAAACTCAAAAAGTCCATGTTCAAAAGGCCCCGTGCTCTCAGAACCTTCACATGTAGTATTCCAACAGGCTTCTTCACAGCTCCTCTATCAGAAATTACAAAAGCTAATGGTAGTAAATAAAAAAGAATTCAAGTATCCAACCTGATACCGTAAGGTTAAACCACTTTGGATGCGTTTAGATATCTGATGTAGGAGACATTATATTTCTGAAACTTTCACCTAACCAACTACCTTAAGGCATAATCTATGTGGCTCGACATGCAGAAGAGTGGAGCGGAACAAAAGACTTCGCTCAACAGCCTAAAGAGAAGCGCTAGTGACTCGATGAGGACTAAGAGAGAAGCCTGGAGCTCGATCAGGTGAGTGCATAGAGGAAGACTAGAGCTTTAGAGAAAGAAGAGACAACATAAAATTTGGATATACGTAGAGAGAGTCGTCATTGAAACCAATTTTATTGAGAATTGATTTTAATAGTTAGAGTAGACTAGAACCTTTATAAATCTCTTTGTATGTCCTATTAGAAATGTTGCACCTTTTAACAGTAGAAATTTTAGAATTTTGCAGTACACAAGGAATGGTAGAATACATGAATTAGTAAGACCTGGACATAGGAAAAACAAAATTTTAGAGGAAAAGAATAAGGAAGATTACTACATTTTGAGAAAACCAAAATCTAAGAAATTGCGTTAGCCTACTATAACAACAATTCACAAGTATCACGACAACAAAAGTGCAAATGGCTGTCAGGAATTAGTCCAATAGCAATATTTCAAGTATATTATTGTTTGTTAAAAACTTACATTGAACTGTCAAGAACTGGTATCTCAAGTGCTTGCGGCCAGAGGTAAAGTCTGGAGACTTGCTTGCTTATAGTTTCCTGCCACCCGATGAGAAGGATAATGAATAAAAGACTCCTATCTGTAATAAAGTCATGAATCTAGAAACCCATAGCATGCGAAGAGAGTTGCAAACTTTGTCCGGCTATATGTACTTCGAGTGCAGGAAAACAATAATGGCAAAACATAGATACAATGGTATTATACGAACGAAATAGGTATAACAGACTCAGTCGAGAGCAATTTGTCTAAAATTATGTTGCTCGGACTCTCAAAAATATCGATAGGTGCGTGAAGTATTCTCCAAAATTTTTAAGAGTCCAAGCAACATAGGTTTTAAGCAGAAATCATGTTATGTTACTCCTTTTGTAAGTTTTCCTATTTCAGTAACTTTATCAACTATTACAGTCATATCGAAACTGATGCATAAGATTTCAGGGTCGCATTTTCTACAACTATTAATCTGCAGCAGCAAAAGCACTCAAGCCATTTCTATGATGTCCGGCATTAAGTCTTCCTGTATTATTATTGAATTACAGACTCAAAGTGATCGTATTGTTTAGGCTGTCAAAATAACATGATTAGCTCAAATTGTAGATTGCTTTTGTGTCAGTACCAAATTGAAAGATTTGTTCTTTAAATTCCCATTGATGCATACACGTGATCACGGTTCAAAGAAATAAACTTGTGATTCTATCGCAGATCAAATTGGTGAAAGTTCTCAGAAACGATTGAACGTGATACCAACCTCTTTGCCACAAAAAAGAACAAATGAAGGACTTTTGACTTAAATCAAATGCAATCTTAGCCTATAAAGCTTAGTATTTAAGAAACACATTTGGTAAAAGAGGACGTGTACCTGAACAAAATGGTGTAAACCAGGGATTGCCATGAGATCTCCTCCAATTACTTTTAGTCCAAAGTCTACCTCTGGCTACATATATGATTGATATTTTTAGTTAGAGAATTCTGAAGAGTCTATTACTCCCTCCCTTTCAATTTGTTTGTTTGGTTTTCACTTGGCACGGAGTTTAAGAAAGTACTGAAGACTTTTGAATCTTGTGGTCTTAAACAAGCCATGTGGAAAGTTAGAAATGAAGAGTTACCGAAAAAGTAAAGAAGCATTTTTTTTTTACTGCAATTTTCAACTCATCAGCAGGATTAGAATCTTTGAAAGCCACAGAAATTTTGCAAGCTTTCGTACCTTCTTCGTCAATGATACGATTATGCTTGAAAAGCATGGGAAGGTTGGCACAAAAGGTTTCAGTATTGCCCTTGCTGTAGCACCCACTTGGAAATCTATCAACTGAAGAGAAATAGAGCTAAGCTTGGTGAAAACATTCATTAAGAGTTGCACAATTAATATCACCAAAAAGTTAAGTAACAATTCATTTTATGGTTTATTTTGTTGTTCTTGAAAACACGTCGTATTGAAGCAGATTAATTAATCTTTGACATACACAAAAAACATAACTTGTTGTGACTTATACAACTCATATAGCCTTGTAGCTGAACTATACTAAAGCGATCAAAAGAAATAATTTAAGTCAAATAAGTTGTATAACAGCAAATTGCAAAACACTTTCATTTGATGATCATGTCAATGTATCCTTCGAAGGAAGATCATAAGGGAAATTAGTCTTACCTGTGCTGAGATTTGTATAGATAATAACTTCAATGCCACTACTATATTTGGATTTCCTGCCCATCTGACCGCGAACTCAAATACTAGCTCCTTTTCATTGGAATCATATATTTTAATACCTGCAAAATGGATCGAGCTCAAATGAAACAACAAGCAACTTCCAGTTTTATAGATGATGGCTTGTCATAACATTTCATGTACTAGATGAAAATTGGTGCTCACCATGCAATCTAGGAGGGATTGTTCCAAGAGTAAGTTGCTCAAACTCAATAGATTTTATCAGATACTTGCCAATATACTCTGCAAAAATAGGTTCGGATGTGCTTTTAATAATTCCACAAATTGCCTGTAAAGGAAATAAAATCAGGCTACACTATTTAGGCATGCTGATATACTTCAGACCATTTCCATGGCACAAACAAGAACATGATGCCTAAAATGATATGTTGGAAATACCAAGCGAAGAATTCGGAATTACCTTGTCAAGATAAGGCCACATATTAGCTATAAACTCATTGAACCAGTCAACCTACACACAGATACAAATAACATCACTACCTTGATAAAATTGACTTGGGACATTAGGATGAAAGAATTTAAATTCAAGAGGCAAGTGATTACACGCTCATAGTCTGGATTCATCACCCATAAGGGGAGTTCAGGTAGAAGATCAATTAACGAGTTTGGCTCAATTTCATCAACTGGTTTACTTTCTGGATAATCCTGCAGATTTGCATTCGAGAAATTCAGTTCACTTTCAAGTAAGTAGAATTGCATTTGCTCAAATTTGCTCAAGATGCATCTCTTTCAATTTTATATGAAACATATCAACATGTCTATCTTCATCTTTACATAAAAATACTGCTAATAGCATAAGAACATCAATACAAGGACAGTAGCAATAAAACAGAACCAAAAGAATTAATTCCAGCTGAACCGATATACAACAACATCATATGCAATTTAATTCCAGCTGAAATTACATTACATGGTTACTGTCCTATGATGATCAAACCAAAACAGTAAAAAGAAAAAAACTTAACTTTTCCATTGGAATATGTAATACACAACATTAAAAGTAGTGCATTTTACCTTGATAATCTCTAAGACAGCAGCATATGCAAAGAAAACAGAACCAATATAGAACAACATACATAGCGCAAATAAAAGGTAGAAAGATTGTTTCCGATACACTCTTGGCTCCAACTAAAACATATCTCCAACTAAAACATATCAACATCAATACAAGAACAGTAGCAACAAAACAGAACCAAAAGAATAAATTCCAGCTGAAATTTCATCAAATAGTTACTGTCCTATAGTAATCAAACCAAAACAGTATTAAAAAAAATTCAATCTTTTCCATTGAAAACAGTGCATTTTACCTTAACATCTCTTGGCTCAAAGTATATGAACAACAAATAACCCAAAACCAGACCAATCGAAATTCCAACTCCAAAACCAAGAATTCCTAACAAACTTCCAAGAAACCCCATTTTCTTTAATCATCCACAAAATTCCACAAACCCCATTTTCATATCAAGAATAAAGAATCATTCAGACCCAAATCCATTTTCTGATTTCCTCAATATATTATAAAGAAAGAGAACAATGTGAAGAAAAAAAGGGGATCTTTTTATTGCAGAGCTGGCGCTTAGTTGTTGATGTCGAGAGATTTTGAACACCTTGTCTAAGGAACCTATAGAAATTATCAACATTAACAAAATTCAAGACGTGGCTTTTATTGGATGAATATGAATATGAACATGAAATATGGATACTAGTGCTTATAAGTTTCTTGTTGCACCAATAAAATAAAAGGGTGTGGTACATAGAGTTGATTTTTCTAAATTATAGATTTTGAATTCTAAGTTTTGATTTTCAAATTTTTTTTTTTTAATGAAATTTGATTAGTTGAAGTTTAACGTATTTATATCATATTTGTTATTATCTATATTATATGTATGTGAATTTTATTGTATTTATATATTTTTTATCTTTTTCTTTTGTTATAACTAATTTATTTTACTTATGAATATGAATTTTATTGTATTTATATATTTTATGTTCTTTTTTTTGTCGTATCTAATTTATTCTGTTTATGAATTTTTGAAAAGAGAGTTTCAAAAAATAGTTTCTCTACTTTAATGAGTTAATTGTAAAATTTGCATACATTTCACTAAATATGTGATTGTTGATGAATTTAACATGAATATTAAATTTTGAATAAAAAGAATAATTTTGGTAGCACGTGAGGAACACAAGAAAAACAAAAATTTTGAAATTTGGGCCTTCATGACTTGTTGGCATTTGAAATGTAATTTGTCTTTTTATTAAAATATAATTTGAGTTTTTGAGTTTTATATTTAAATTTATGAAGTTTTTATATGATTATTACTTATTATTTTTAAAATGTATTTTTATATTAAATATTCTTTTTTTATATAGACGGCGGTGATAGTTAGATAAAGAGATAGAAAAATTAATAATTAAAAGTGTATTTTTGATAGTTCAAGTTTGAAACTTAAAAAATAAGGATACCTTAAGTGTATTTTTTTTTATCAATACCTCTAAGTATGAGTCACATAATAAACGTAAACATATGATAGTTCATATAAAAAACTCATAAAAGAATAATATTTTAGGTATGTTTTTAATAGTCTTTTATTAATTAATTTTCTTAATTATTCGTATGGAGTGTCTTTACCATCACTTTTAAAGTAATAAGAAAAAAAAATGTACACAACACACCATTATATACTAACTGAAATAAATTTTGATAAATAGTTGATGATACTTTAGATAAAAACTCACAAAAATATGATATTTTATGTGTATCATTTTATTATATCACATATTTATTGTTTGATCAACAATCTTGAAAAGTCGAACAAATCTATATTTGTATTTCTACGTACCACCCTAGCTAACAAAGATAATTATTTTTTTAAACTCGAACCCAAAACGTTTAATTAAAATGAAAAATTTTATCTATTTGATGGTACTCTTTCTAGATAGTTAAACAATTTCCTTTTTCAAATAATAATAATAATTCTGGTGCTTTTGTCTTGTTTTAAAATTTTATAATTTTATTTAAAAAAGATTACTTAATTGTGGTGCTTTGGACCCCTTCAATATTCTAGGACGGAGGAATTAATTAATATTATCTGTCACTATTATTGAGATTGAAAGAAAGTTTCTTTCTTTCATTTTCATTGAATAAAAAATAGTCATTACTTCCTTCGTCTCACAATAATTGAATTTTTAAAACTTTTTTTAAGATTCAAAATAATTAAATTTTTCAAATTGCAAGATGAATGTTTGAAACTTTTTTCATATTTGTCTTTACATTAATTGAACTTTTATATTTTGTAGAAAATCAATTTACACATGTATTTATGATTTTATGAAGGACAATAGTGGAAAGTAGGGTATAAATTTTATCTTTAAATATTTTTCTTAATATGTGTGTATTACCTTATAAATTCAATTAATATGAGACAGAGGGAGTATGAACTATGTCTTCATTTTTAATAAAAATAAAATTGAATTCAAAAGTTTAAAATATAAATAAAATCATCACTAATAAGAAGTATTTTATTTTTAAAGCAATTCCTAAATTAACAACAACAACATTACTCCAATACTTCAAAGGCTCCCGTCCATTACGGCGTAAGAAGGAGGTCGGATGTACGCAGCCTGACCCCTATATTTAAAAATATAGCGCGACTGTTTCTGGATGACCCATGATAAGCGTCAAAAGTTGCATTGACTAATTGCTACTTCACAATTGAAAGAAGCGCAGACAGTTTAAAGAGCTATTTTGCTTTATTCTATAATACTCCAAAACCAAAAAATAGTAAATCTTTGTCTTCATTTGAGATTGATAGAAAGAATTCCTAAATTAACCATTTCTTCAAAAAGAATATTCTAGACCATAGAGATATTAGTAGTTACTTAATGGTTAATCAAAACAAATTAGTGGGAAAGTAGTTGAGCTAATTAAGTTTCCTCTTGGGAATTGGTATACCTATGTTAAAAATATTTGGTTCTAATTTTTAATGATTTATAATTGTAGTATTTGAGTCAGTTTATATATCTTGATTTATATTATATCGAGTATATAAATTTGTTAAATTAAATCATACAAAATTAATATTTATTTTTTGTTTAAGGGATATGTAAAGTCAAATCAAGTCGAATAATTTATTTTATGAGTGATATTTGACCCTAAAATATTTAAGAGTTAAATCAATTATTCTATCTTTTTGAAACGTTTCATAAGTTCATTATTTTTATTATTGAATATTGACTATGAAATTCGTAATTATAATTGGAGTGTCTTTCTCTTTGAAAAAATTGGCATGTCTTAAAATAAGGCACGTCTTCTTTTGTATATCATATTTAAGGGAATCAAGAAAAAATAATTAGAAATAAATAGGGCACCAAAAAATAGAAAGATTGAAATAATTGGTATTAGTCTATTTTTGAATTTTATTTTACTAATTCGATAATAAATCGTGATTTGAAATTATTATATGACATTATAGATGAAGTTGAAGTTTTATTTGAATATGTAATTTGAAATTTTGAATTTTTGAAATTTTAAGTTGTATTTTCTGCACATAAGAGTAACAAACAACAATAACAACAACATACCCCAGTGCCTCAAAAGATTCTCGCTCATTGCGCGGTGAGGGGGGGTCGGATGTACGCAGTCTAACCCCTATGTTTAAAAACATAAAGCGACTGTTTCCAGAAGAGTAAAAGTCCTATAAATTGTGAAAACTATCAGAATTGTCTTAATTATTTATACAATTCTACCAAATAAGCATAAGTTCATAACAAAAATACAATATACTACTCCCTCTGTATAATTTTACTTGTCATTATTTGATTTATCAAAGTCAAACTATATGAACTTTAACTAACATTTTAAGATATATTTTTTTCATCATATTAATTGCAGCGCCAAAATCCGTGGAATAACCCCACAGAAAACTGTCGAAATCGCATATTTCCTGTTCCTTGGCCCATAAAATCCTACTAGACGTCCCCCACCGCCACTAGGCCACTTGGGCCTCTTGTCGGGCTTGTTGCGAACAAAGTCGTATGATTTTTTGAAAAAATTGCGCTGAAGGCCCCTACAGCGCCAGAATTCGTTGGTTAACACCTACAGAAAACTATCAAAATCGTTTGTTTTCTGTTCCTTAGCCGATAAAATCTTACCAGGCATCCCCGCCGCGGGGCCATTTTGGGCCTCTTGTCGGGCTCGTTATGGACCCACTCGTATAATTTTTTGAGAAAGTTGCACCAAAGCTTCCTGCAGCGCCAGAATCCGTAGGTTTACACCCATAGAAAACTGTTGAAATTGCCTGTTTCTGGTTCCTTCATCCATAAAACCCTACAAGGCATCCACTGCCGCCATTGGGCCTCTTGGGACTCTTGCCAGGGTCGTTACATACCCACTCGTATGATTTTTGCTATAGACCCCTACAGCGCCATAATTCGTGGGCTAACACCCACGAAAACTTCAAAATCATTTATTTTCTGTTATTGTGCCCATAAAATCCTACCAGGCATCCTCCTTCACCGCGGGGCCACCTGGCCCTCCTGTCGAGCTCTTTACGAATCCACTCGCATGATTTTTTAGGAAAGTTGCACCGAAGCCCCCTGCAGCACCAGAATTCGGTGGCGTCACCCATAGAAAACTATCGAAATTCACCTACTTCTTTTTCCTTGGCCCATAAAATTCTACCAAGCGTCCCGCCGCTATCGGGCCTCTTGACGAGCTCATTGCGGAGCCACTCATATGATTTTTTGAGAAAGTTGCACCGAAGCCCCCTGCAGTGCCACAATTCATGGGCTAACACCCATAGAAAATTGTAAAAATTACCTATTTCGTGTTTTTTGGTGCATAAAATCCTACCAAGTGTCCCCACCACTATCGATATGCTTGGGCCTCTTACCGAGCTTGTTACCGACCCACTCATATGATTTTTTAGAGAGTTGTGTCGGAGCACCCTTCAGGACCAGAATTTGTGATCTAACACCCATAGAAAACTGTCGAAATTGCCTGTTTCCTGTTCCTTGGCCCATAATATCTGAGTAGGTATCCCCTGCCGCTATCATGCCACCTAGGCCTCTTACCGGGCTCGTTGCGAACATACCAGTATGATTTTTTGAGAAAGTTACGCTGGGGCCCCCTGCAGCACCAGAATTCGCAGTCTAACACCCACAAAAAACTATCAAAATCATTTATTTTCTGTTCCTTGACCCATAAAATCCTACCAGGTTGTCCCACCGCCGCCGCCAGGATAGTTGCGCCTCTTGTTGGGCTTGTTGCAGACCCACTCATATGATTTTTTGGGAAAGTTGCTCTGATATCCTCTACAGCGCCAGAATCCAAGCGCTAACACCCACAGAAAATTATCAAAATCATTGATTTCCTGTTTCTTGACCCATAGAATCCTACCAAGCGTCCCCCGCCACCACCGGGCCACCTGGGCTTCTTATTGGGATCGTTGACCCACTTATATGAATTTTTGAGAAAGGTTCGCCGGAGCACCCTGTAGCACCAGAATCTGTAGGCTAACACCCACATAAACTATTGAAAGAGGCTGTTTTATATTCCTTGGCCCGCAAAATCTTACCAGGCGTCTCCCATCGTCGCCGGGCCACCTGGGCCTTTTGTCGGGCCTGTTGCTGACCCACTCACCTAATTTTTTCATAAAGTTACGTCGGAGCCCCGTGCAGCACTAGAATCCCTAGGCTAACACCCACAAAAAACTTCTGACATTATCTATTTTCTGTTACTTGGCCCATAAAATCTTACTAGGCATCCCATACGATCGTCAGGTCACCTGGCCCTCTTGTCGAGCTCTTTGTGGACCCACTCATATAATTTTTTGGGAAAGTTACGTCGGAGCCCCTATCAGCACCAGAATTTGTGGGCTAACACCCACTAAAAACTACCAAAGTCATTTGTTTCAGGTTCCTTGGCCCATAAAATCTTACCAGGCGTCCCCCGCCTCCACCAGGCCA
>JAOTQJ010000111.1:1793470-1805610 GCA_025642045.1 Solanum sejunctum
AAAACTATCGAAATCGCCTGTTTCCTGTTCTTTAGCCCGCAAAATCCTACCAGGCGTCTCCCGCTGCCGTCGGGCCACCTGGGCCTCTTGTCGGGCCCATTGCTGGGCCACTCGTCTGAGTTTTTCAGAAATTTACATCGGAGCCCCATGCAGCACCAGAATTTATAGGCTAAAACCTACAGAAAACTGCTAACATTGTTTATTTCTTGTTACTTGGCCCATAAAATCTTACCAGGCGTCCCATGTGATCGTCAGGCCACCTAGGCCTCTTGTCAAGCTCTTTATGGACCCACTCGAATAATGTTTCAGGAAAGTTACGCTGGAGCCCCCATCAGCACCAGAATTCGTGGGCTAACACCCACTAAAAACTATCAAAGTCGTCTGTTTCCGATTTCTTGGCCCATAAAATCTTACCAGGTGTCCCCCGCCGCCACAGGGATACCTGGGCCTCTTACCAGGGTCATTGTGGTCCAATATATATTATTTTTACCGTAGCCCACTGTAGCGTCAGAATTTGTTGGCTAATAACCACAGAAAACTGACGAAATTATCTATTTCCTGTTCCTTAGCTCATAAAATCCTATTAGGCATTTACCGCCATCGTCGGGCAACTTAGGCCTCTTGCTGGGCTCATTGCGGACCCACTCGTATGTTTTTTCGAGAAAGTTGTGTCAGAGTCTCCTGCAGTGCTAGAATTCGTGGGTTAACACCCACAAAAGACTATCGAAAATCGCTTGTTTCTTGTTCCTTAGCCTATAAAATCCTATCACGCGTCCCCCGTCACCGTCGTGCCACCTGGGCCTCTTGTCGAACTCGTTACTGACCCACTCATAGGAGTTTTCGAGAAAGTTGCACCGGAGCCCCCTGTAGTGCCAGAATCTATGGGTTAATATCCACAAAAAATTGCTAAAATCAATTATTTCCTGTCCCTTAGCCCATAAAATTCTACCAGGCATCCCCCGTTGCACCGGGCCACCTGAGCCTCTTGTTTGGCTCACTACTGGCCCACTCATATGATTTTTTTGGTAAAGTTGCGTTGGAGACTCCTGCAGCTTTAGAATAAGTGCGCTAACATCCATAAAAACTGCCAAAATCACTTGTATCCTGTCCCTTGGCCCATAAAATCCTACCAGGCATCCCCCGCTACCATCGAGCCACCTGGGACTCTTGCCGGGCCTGTTATAGACCCACTCGTATGATTTTTCAAGAAAGTTGCATCTGAGCCCCCTCCAGTGCAAGAATCCGTGGGCTAACACCCACAAAAAAATTACCAAAATCATTTATTTTCTATTTATTGGCCCATAAAATCCTACCAGACATCCACCACCACCTCGGGGCCTCATGGGCATCTTGTTGGGCTCATTGTGGACCCATTCGTGTGATTTTTCGATAAAGTTGCACCGGAGCTCCCTGCAGCACCAGAATCCATGGGATAACACCCACAGAAAACTGCCAAAATCACCTGTTTTCTATTTCTTAGCCCATAAAATCCTACCAGTCGTCACCCGCTGGCACCGAGTCACCTAGGCCTCTTTCTAGGTTATTGTAGACCCACTTATATGATTTTTAGGGAAAGTTATGTCAGATCCCCCTGCAGCGCTAGAATTTGTAGGTTAACACCCATAGAAAATTGTCGAAATCGCCTATTTCTGGTTCCTTAACCCATAAAATCCTACAAGGCATCCCCTGCCGCCACTGGATCTCCTGGGCCTCCCTGTCGGGCTCGTTGCAGACCCACTGGTATGATTTTTCGAGAAAGTTGCGCTAAAGCCCCTACAGCACTAAAATCCATGGGCTAACACCCACAGAAAACTGCCAAAATCATTTGTTTCCTTTTCTTTGGCCCATAAAATCCAACCAGGCGTCCCCCATCGCTACCGAGTCACTTGGGCCTCTTGTAGGGCTCGTTGTGGACCCATATATTTTTTCGAAAAAGCTGCATCGGAGCCCCTTACAACTCTAGAATCTATTGGCTAAAACCTACAGAAAACTGCCAAAATCATTGATTTCCTGTTCATTGTCCCATAAAATTTTACCAGGTGTCCCCTCGTCGCCGCCAGGCCACCTAGACCTCTTGACGAGCTTGTTGTGGACCCATTAGTATGATTTTTCGGGGAAGTTGCACCGGAGCCCCCTTCAGCGCCAGAATTCGTGGGCTAACACCCATAGAAAACTGCCGAAATCGTCTGTTTTCTATTCCTTGGCCCATAATATTCTATTAGGCGTCCTCTCCTTCCCCACCCCTCCCCCCTCCCACTGTCGGGCCACCTGGAACTTTTATCGGGCTCGTTGTAGACCCACTCGTATGATTTTTTGGTAAAGTTGCGTCAGAACCTCCTGCAGTGCCAGAATATGCCTAACACCCACAGAATTGAAAATGAATTATCTTTTCTAGAAAGTAACTTATTGAAGAAGTTGGAAGTTATGAGAATTTGAAGTTTTGAGAACTGCTTATTTGATTTTGTAATTAAGTTTCCTTTTTATTTGGTAAATTATTTCAGCGACAACTTCACATGGAATATTTTTAAGTTGAAAGTTTTTCGAAAGAAAAAATAATTTTCACTCACAAAAGGCTTAACCTTTTTTTTTAATAGATTCATATCCAAATAAAACTCAAACTCCTAACTACATATTTTTTACAATTCAACCAAACGTGATTAATGGGAGGATTAGTTGTTGACCATAGACTATGCATTGGTCGGTAATCATATTGTTTGTTGTTATTTTTGTTCTCGTATTCATTAATTTTATTTTATACACTTGTTATTTGATATGATTTACTTGAAGTCCGAAAATCATATTTCTATCTTCACAAAATAAAGATAAGAATTTGTACATAATATTCTTCCAAAATGTCAGTTACGAAAATACACTAGGTTTGTTGTTATTGTTGTTGTTGGGGTGTGGTATGAAATATTTGATGGTTTTCGTTTGAACGTGCAAAATGAAATCATGATTTGAATAATGACAGGAAGCTGAAGTTTTACTTGGACATGTAATTTGAATTTCTAAAGTTATATTATTTATTTTCATAAATATGGAACCCCAACAAGTTATGAGACCATGGTTCATGAACAAAATATTGGAATATCCTAAATCGATGCACTGATATGTCGTATATCCCCATCTTTCTTGCATAAATAAATATTTACGATTACAATCTTCCAACTACACAGAATTTTATAAATATTAAGTAGTTGACAATAATAACAACTAGTTAATATAATTCTTTCGCATGAGTATGAACCATCTCTTCGCGCCAAACATGAGCTTTTTCTTTCAAAAAATTTAAAAATGATGGGGTCTTCTTCTTTACGAAATATTACAAGCTTTCGGATTAAGTTTTATATTTTAAAAAAAATACTGAAACCGTAATCTAAAATCTTGAATCATGATCCTAAATCACATGTCAAACATTAATTTAAAATAATAATTTCAAATCGCATGTCTAAACACAATATAATTTTACATCGGAAATAACTATGGATGTATATATAATATAGATCAATCTTGGGCATAAATGAGTGGGCTTTTCATACAAGTTCACTCTTGGGCCTTGGCCATAATTTGCACAGTTTATGTGGGGTAAATTAAGTTGTCACAATTACTTTGCTATTAAACCTAACCAAAGGCCCATATAATGAAAAGCCCAATGCAACATGTTATAACATCGAGTCTGATACCACTTATTAGAATTAAATATTTGTTATCATGTCAAAAGTTAAAACTAATAGTAAAAGCACAATTTTAGTTGCCTTAACTAAATCACCAAGCAAGCACAATATTCGATCATGACTCGATCCGAGTGAATCCAGCCCACTCGTGAATCTTGTCATAATCAGAATATGGGTGTTACACAACATTATTAAATATTGATATCTTTTTATTATTTGTATTGTCAAAACTTTTCTTTCTTTATATCTTTATCATATTGCATTTCTCCAAATCACTTTTCCTTAGAATAATTTTTTTTTTAGTCAAAGATTTATCGAAAACAATATTTTCACTTCACCTCTCTGAACATCACTTACTAATTTCTATTCCATCTAACAAGTTCATGATAATTGACTTTTATTATTTTACTTCAAACGACATTTAATATAATCATTTGAACTTCCAATGTATATTTATTTTAATGGTGTTTATTCAATATTTTATAATTTTCTATATAGTGAGTGTGTTGTGAAGTATTATTAGAAAAAATTGATCAATTTGACAATGGGATTAGAACAAATGTCCCTTTCCATTGAAAACTCCTAATCTTATAATTATTTGTTTATCACCATTAAGTTGCCTTGGATTAACACAAAATTAAATGAAAATACAAAAATAATCAAGTCAACTTTTATTTGTTAGTACATAATATTAATCTTAAGTAGCTCATATACATAAAAAAACACAATTCATCCATAATAATTCATATAATTTAGCCCCAACTTATTTGCAATTGAGATATAACTTTTATTATTTTTTTTAAATTATATTATATTATTATTATAAACATCATGAGTTAATTAAAAGATTATTTCAGTCAAATACTAGTTAAAATCTTATTTAATTGAAATAAAACAGGTCATATTAACATGTGGACCTCTTCCCCTCCTCGTTCACATTCATCAAATATCGCAACCCAAAATATAATAAGGAAATTGCATAAGTAATTTTTAATGCGATTTTAACATTTATATATACACTAGTTGCAAATGTCATATGCTGCACAACCCAATACATGTTACTCCCTCAGTTTTAATTTATGCTGCATTAATAGAATTTTGAAAGACAATTGAAGTTTTTATATACTTTTTAAATATTTTAAATTGCTAAATATTGAAATTTAAAATATCTTTTGCATTGTTTTCAGATATATGTTATTTTCTATGTCTCATTTTTATGTGACACTGATAAAATTTTAAAACTCAATCAATTTTTTTACATGTCTTGTAAAATTAAATTTTGAGATCTACATTATCTTTACATTGTTCCCAAGTACATGTTATTTTCTCTGTCTCATTTTACGTGGCACCGATAAAATTTTAAGACTCAATCAATTTTTTTATGTCTTTTAAGTATTTTAATTATCCACAAGAAAAGTATAGATATATCCTCAAGTTGTTCAAACAGACATATCGAAAGAATCACTGAAAAATTACGGATATATCCTCAAGTTGCTCAAACAAGTATGTCGACTAGCTGTCTGCTTGCTGTTTTATAAAATTTTTAGACTCAGTCAATTTTTTTATATATCTTTTAAATTTTTAATTATCACAGTATCCTTGAATTTATTTTTTTGCAGTTTTTAAATATCTAAAAAAGGACAAACAAATTAAAATGGATGAACCACAAGAAAAATATAAATATACCATCAAACTGCTCAAACAAACATATCAAAAGAATCACTAAAAATTTATCAATATACTCTAAAACTGCTCAAACAGACATATAGGTCAGCTACCTGTTTGAGCTGCTTTATTGTCACTATAAGTTAGTAGTAGATAGTAGAACTAGATATATTAACTATACAAAAATAATATAGTGATTATACCAATTAAAAATTGAAAAATAAATATATATTTTTCCCTGATTATATCAAGAAAGAGGAATAGAAAAATTATTTCTACTTTTTACAATTAAAAATAATGAGTGTCCCCTAAGTCACAACATCTCTACATTAATTACATAATCAAAACATGTAGATTAACATTATTAGCTTAATTAATAAATTAAACACAAGACCTGATTTTGATTTTAATATTATAGGTTTTACATGCAATGAACCAACCAATCTTAAAGTGAAACAAAACTATTCAATATTCACTAGAGAAAATTTGCTCGAAACCCCAAAAATCTCAATCCAGTAGAATGTAAAAATAAAATATAAAAATTAACTTTTTTTAAATAAAATAAAATAAAAACTAGATTCTTGGAGCTATCATGTTTGGTCATATGGATTAACGGTATTGTTAACTTCCCAAAAGGGATGGACTAACAATACTATTTTTTTTCTACCTAAATATTCGTTTTGTGACTTATTTTATATCAAAAAGTTTCATTTTAGGGTGATAAATAAAATATCGTTATTTACAATCAAATCAACTATATGTTTTCATAGCTTACCACCTCACTTTGTCACGATCATTGATCAGCTGTTAACACTTATCTTAGAAACAATATTGATAACTTTCCAAAATGGACTTATTAAGAGTACATTACTACATTTAGTTTTTCATTAGGAATTCGAGATATATTTTGCTCTATGTACGACTAATTTAAACTTATACCAAAAGGTCATAATTTGACCAGGCGATAAACACTTCTCACTTATTAAAAATTTCGATTCTGAAATCTCTAATTCTGAATAAAAGGTTGCTTATTGTACCGTTGTAACATTTGGTGATTAATGCTTTATACTATTTAATTTTGTATAGAAAAGTCTCACTTTAGAGTGAAAAATACTACTATTTACGATCAAGACAACTTTATTTCCATAGCTTGATTCTAGCATTTGATTAATGATAGTTAGATACTTACCACCTCACCTCGTCACGATCTTTCATCAGTTATTAATTAACGTACACTTTTCTCATATAACATTACTATATTTAGGTTTTCATTAAGAATCAAAGCTACATTTTTTCTATCCCTTACTAATGTAAACTTATACCAAAAGGTCATAATTTGACTGGCCAGTGAACACTTTTCACTTATCAAAATTTCAATTCTGAAATGTCTAATCCAGAATAAAAAATTGCTTATCGTACCATCATAACATTTGATGATTAATACTCGATCCTACTTAGTTTTGTATATTTTCAAGGAAACATTTAAGTTATATAATTAGATTTTTCTGAGTTTTGTATAGGATTTATTCCCTAAAAGATTCAATGAACATAGCTTATGATCTTATTCTTTTGGATGGTACACTTAACTAGTCCTTAATTTGGATGTAATAATTTATAATATTTTGTGGTCTAATAATGTTAATAATACACTATATTATATCATATTCAATTGTTGTTTGGGTGTTATGAAAAGCCAACTGTGTTGATTCTAGCATGTGCCTAAAAGATAAATTTTTGGGGGAAAAATAAATAATAAGGATAATTAATCTTTTTCCTCTATTTTATATATTTATTATTTCCTTTTACTTTTAATTAATTAACAATTTCCCATGCATTTGGAAATGTTCTTCCTACTCCATCCTTGATAGGGTCAATGGTTGTTAAAATATCAAGATTTGATTTTTTTTTTCTTTTTGGTTGTTCAAATAAATAACAAAATAAACAAGTTGACTTCAATTTGTTTAAAAACATCTAATGTAAGTCAACATTAAGTGGCACCTAGATAATAAGAAATTATCAAAAACAAATAAAATTTATGAAATGAGAGTCTAATGTTTTAATAATATACAACAACAATAACATTACTCAATGCCTCAAAGGCTTTCGCCCATTGCGAGGTAAGGGGGGGTCGGATGTACACAGCCTGACCTCTATGTTTAAAAACATAGCGCGACTGCTTCTAGATGACCCATGATGAGCGTCGAAAGTTGCGTTGACCAACTGTTACTTCACAAATTGAAAGAAGTGCAAACAGTTTAAAAAGTCATTTTGCTTTATTCCATCAAATTTAACTAGAATCCTGATGAGTCTATCAATTTCAAAATGGGTATCAGACATCAAAAAAATTTAGAGTTTGACTTCGAGCACAACTTTATACATTATTGCTTTCTTTTTTATAAATTGAAGACTTCGTGATAAAGCATAATAAAGAACTTCAAAAATTTTTTATATAACAACAAATTCTAAAGGATAATTTCATCCACCATATCAATTAATTATGCAGGGATTCTAATGTGTTACATATGTTTATGCTAGGATTAATGAAGTGCTTGTGATTAATAATGATAGAGGTTGTTATATGTAAAAAAGACAAATCGATATATTAAGCTTTCGTTATATATGCGAAAGTTGAAGAAGGATAATATCTATGTAATTTTATTATGTATTTTTGCAAGATGCTATTTTTATGATTTGAATCAGTAACTTTTCAATAACATGACAATAACTTTGTCGATTACGTCAAGACTCCCCTTCAAGATTGTTATACATTATTGAATTATTTATTTTTTGTATTTTTCATATAACTTGTTGGATCGAACTCTCTTATCACTTGTCATGACTTAAAAAAAGAATTATAAAAATTACACCGTTAGTTTTTTTTTTCTTTTCATTTTTAAGCTCTTCACACGATAAAAAGATAGGGAAAATGCACATATAATTATGGGATGTTTATCATGTCTTTGGATTATCTTTTCAAGTTTTTATGCATGTCTTTGATCACTTATAATATTTAAATTATTTCATTTTGACGAGTTTTTAAATATAATACTTTAACAATTTTTAAACTTTTTAAATACATCATTCTTATTTGAGTTTTGGCTTCGTCATATATATCTTTATCATCCTAATATACACCATTTGAACACATTTTGCCTCTAGACACTATCATAGGAGATATCTCGGAACTTTGTTATAGGTCTTCTCAAGATCAATGAACATTATATGAAGGTCCTTTTTACTTTCACTATATTTCTCCACTAATCTTTGAACAAGATGAATTGTTTTATTAGTTGACCGCTCTAGCATGAATCTGAACTAATTCTCTGAAATAAACACTCTTTTTCTTACCCTCATCTCCATCACTCTCTGCCGCATCTTCACAGAGTAATTAAAAAATCAATAAGAATGAGATAGATCGTTACTAATGTAGATAAGTTACATTTTATAAAAATAAACTCTTTTTTTTGTATTATAATCATTTAGTTAAATTAGACAAGTTTTCTTTGATTAATATAAGCAAGTCACAATGATAATATAAATACTAGATTGATTAAAATTTATTTTCCTCTTATGAATGAGTAACTCATCATCATAAGATTTCTTATGAACCGTAGATGATTGAATTTAAATGTGACGCACAAATTTATTTTTATTATTTTAAATTCAAATAATATAATAATCGTAACAGAAAGAAGTGTCAAATATAGTCACTTTTTTGTTGAATTCTCCGAAAAAAGTAAGTAAAATATTTTCAACTATATTACGCAACGTCAATATCTACCTATTGAATCAAATTCAAGCACTGTTGTGAGTTTTCATTATAATTTTGGGGAAAATATGCAATGTATTTTGACATCATATTTTAGCAATACTAATTGGGAATACCATATATAGTATGTCATTTGTTACTCAAAAAAACAAATTTCAAACAATATAATTGCTCGAGTTTGTAACGTTTTCACTTTGTGATTAATAACATGTACTTAGTCATAAAAAAGGAAAATAATTATTTATGCAAAACTTAACTATTATTTTTTCTATTCCTTCATATTTATTTATTAGAGTTGTTAATACGATAGGCTTCACCTCGAATTGTCAATTTACACAAATTTTAAAATTTTATGAATCAGTTCGCTCCATCAGAAAGATGAGCTTAAAATAATTGGAAAAAAATTAAAGTTATACCCATTTGAAATAAAATTGCTTACATCTATATACCCCTTTATATTTATGCCCCCTAGACGAAATTGTGTAGTGCTCATTCTATATGATGTACCAATAGTATATCAATATATTGACAGGATATCACAAAAGATTAAGTAGAGTCTTATATGATATTAAAGAGAATTATATTTAGTCCTATATAATACTAATATGGTATCAATATACCAATGGAGTATCACAAGAATATATTTTCTACTAATTTAGAGTTTAATAAATAAATTTGTGACTTTAATAATTTTCTCTTAATTGTTCTATTTCTAATGAGCCCAAAACTACATGATTCTAATAGGATATCAATGTATTATTGAAGTACCATAGAAAATAAGCTTTAGTCATATATGAAACCGATAGGATATCAATTACCGATCGGATATTACAAAGAATATATTTTCTACTAATTTAGAGTTTAATAATTTTTTAAATTATTTCTTTAAAAATAGAGCATAATCCTAGATGATACTAATATACCGTCAGAGTATCATAGAGGATTTAACTGATCATGCGTGATAGTATATATATACTGTTGAAGAATCAAAGAGGATTATCTCACAGTAGTCATGCTGGCGCCATACAATGTCATGGACGAAATAAAAAGGGCAAAATGAGTTAAGAAGGTAAATAGTTTGAATCATGGGTCCATTCAGGATAAATAATTTGGATTGAATCCAATTTGAATAATTAATTTCACATTAAATCTATTTTCTGTAGTTTTTCCAAATAATTTACCCAACTTAATCCTAAGTAGGATACGAGCTGGAGCAAGGCGGAGCCAGTATTTTCGTCAAGGGTGTTCATATTTTTAAAACATAGGCGAATGACTTTTGTATCAAGGGTGTTCAACAATTGATATGTATCAAATTATCCATATTTAACATATATATTTGAAAAAATTTTCGAACGAAAAGTGTTTTGACTATCCTTTGGTAAATGTAGTTCCACCCATGAGCTAGAGTAGTCCAAGCCACTTTTAAAAATATTATTTTTACTTTTTTTAAAAAAAAAAATTTGAATACAAAAATTTCTAACTTAAAATTTCCAAGACAATCTAATGTGGTCTTGCTATTTGCTAACAAAGTCTCAAACACATAAATGAAATATTTATAAGTATTTATAAAATACAATGTCCGTTGCATAGAAAAAAATCGCAATAATCAATTAAATAACAATAATAACATATTTAATATAATTTCATAAATAAAATTTTTAAAAAATTAAAGTGTACATATTTTTATTCTTTATCACATGAAGGATAAAGATAGACAATATTTTATGGACCCATCTCAAATAAAACATAATAAATGCAAATATACTCACTCTTGTCACTTTTACCTATCCACTCCATTAGATTATGTTTTATTTTTATTTATCACTTTTAATATATCAAATTTTTTTTTCTTTTCATGTTTTATATGTAATATTAATTATTTTTTTATTTTGAAAAAAAACTCCAAGATAACCTCTGCCACTATAACCTTTGCCGCAACTTTTGTCATTCGAGTGAGCATCTATGATGAGTATTTTGTGTACATTGTATAAATTTTTCATTGTGTATTTGTCTCTCTATTTCTATAAAGTAGCGATAAGATCTCCGTACGATCTTCACTCTCTATATCCCACTTGTGGGATATCATGGGTATGTTGTTGTTGTTATTGTTGTATAAATTTTTCATTGTGTACTAGTTTGCAAATCATATAGAAAATGTAGATTTTACTAGGCAAATACTATATGACAAACTCGATTAAAAAAACATTAATGAGGATCGAATTCGAACTATTCGTGTATCTGAGCACCCTCTAAACCAACTTATTCTCTAAATCTAAAAGTAAATATAAATTAATACGAGTATTATAATAAATGCTCATATCAATTATTAATTATCAAAATACGTGCAAAATTTTAAAATTCACAAATAAACAAAAAAGATATAGTAACAAAATAACTACGTTGAACATAATGTAATTTTTTTTTACCATGTTTTATATTTAATATTAATTACTTTTTTTTTTGAATTAAAAAAAATACCTTCAGGACAATCCACTTCTATCACAACCTCTGTCCTTCGGATGAGCATTTGTGCTAAGCATTTCTAAAACATAGAGTTTTGGGTAGATTAGAGGGTAAAACTCATGAATTTGAATCCCAAAGGTATTGTCATAATTAGAAGATTTAGCCTTTGAAAACATGTAGAAGAATGAAAATCATTAGTGATAGTTTACTTGTTACAGCAACTTGGCGTATAAATAAGTTAGATTTGTCAATATAACGATTATAAATTCATTTTTTATCATATGGTATAAAGTAAATTAATAGAAGAGATCATGTCTAGGCCTTCGGGTATGGAGTTTGGATAGCTAAACGTGTAGCAATGCTGTTAGGACAGAAATACATTATGTGGATTTTGATTAGATTATGACTAGTGGCGATAGTCTAGTTCTTGATTGTCCTTAATGCATTCTATTGAGATGATTGATGATATAACTTGAGAACCATATAGAAAATATAAATCGTACTAGGTAAACTCTATACAAAAAACTTGACTTAAAAAATATTAACAGGGGATCGAACTTAAATCGTTC